>NW_019091390.1:1101246-1116948 GCF_001949145.1 Acanthaster planci | reverse complement strand
TGCTATAAATTCTTAGTCCAGTGAAAGTTTACAACTGAGTTAAATAATGTTTTTTCACTTGTACTGTTTGGGGGAGGGGACAGGACGGCAGGGGAGGGGGTATTTTACCTCTTGAGCATTTGCAGTAGTAGTACAGAATTCCCATGTCAATGGCACTGTGGCAGGAACCATATTCCCCACAATTATCGATGCATCCGTACAGACCAATGTCCAGAAGGACGTAAGCGGTGTCATTGCAAGGCACAACACTGCGGAAGAATGGAAGGACATGAAAATTGTACTGTGCTTACTGAAAGAGAAATGCACATTGTGTTTGAGAGTGCTCAAGGCGCAGCACCTCAGGGCAAAATGTGTGGTCCTCATGGAACCCCCTCCCCATCAACTTTGTGGTGCAGGTATTGGCAAACAACGCCTTACCCTGAACTACCACGCTGCACTCAGTTGGTAAAAAAAGGCAGTGTGAACCCCTTTGACGTTCGCAGTCAGGGCCGCATTCCACAGTGTTGCTTAACGGCCAATTCTGTACTAACGTAGCCTCTGTCTGTTTCTAAGAGACCATTATGCAACAAGACAGCAAAAGCAAGCTTTAAATCCACAAGGAAAAAGTTGCTTAAATTGCTTCCAAAACCGCTGATAAAGTTGAACAATCAGTTTGACTTGATCAGGAGAAATGTGAGAAAATTACTTACCCCGCCCCAGATTTACACCAAGACTCCAACGACAGATACCACACCCCTGGTGCAGGAAATGGTACGATCCAGGGAAACGCAGCATCGGCAGAATGACTGTTGAATGTCAAGCTATCCTCTGGATCACAGGATATATTTGTCCCATTGAGGGGTGGTATGCCACCTTGTCTCAGACACAGGGTGACAAAAGCCTGCCCCGGGAGGTCCTGTAAACCAACCAATTCAAAAAGAATTCTTATGGGCGTTTACACCAGCAATTTAAGGAAACTTAAATGATTAATTTGTGGATGTGGGGAATATCAGTCAGGGTTTGACTCTCCATTGTGGGGTAAATGGTAAGGGGCTCAATTCAGTTGGCTTTCTGGCGGGTTCTAGGGCAATTCATCTTCTCCCCAAACTTGTGTCTCTCCACCATGGAGTATACAAAGGTGTGGCCTGAGGAACAGGGGTAGTAACTGCCATGGCGTCTTGAGTGGCACAGTTAGCTACGCATGCTGTCTAAATAGTTATTACTGACTTCTTACATTTCATTGTTAAGGGGCAAAAAAATCTGTAAATGGTGAAATTCAATATAAGGTGTGCTTGCTTCAGAGCTTTTAATCCCAGTTATGATCAGCAGGGGTGGCCATGTATGTACAATATCTATGCCACTTCATTGCACGGAAGTCCATGGCTAGCACTCATGCAGGACAGGAAGCTGGGCAAAGGTGTAAAAATCTAAGGCACCTTCTTGTTGGCGACGTCAGCCTTGATCACTAAGTTGCCTCCGATGTCCTGGGGGAGGTCCAGCTCAAACTTCACGACCACCGGTGTGTCTGGGGACACCGGCAACCCGTCAGTGGCGTTGGGGGTGTTCCAGATGAACTTCTTGAAGGGACTGGCGCCCCCGAGCTGCGCCGAGGACAGGGGCAGCACGGGGGGACACCAGTTGGACAAGACGGGAGGAGGGTGGGGGGACAGAGGGGAGAGGTAGAGTCCCCTCGTGAACGACGCCGGAGGGTAGGATTCGGGTTCCGATTCTTTCTCTTCTAAGGCAGGGTGCAGGAAGGCAGAGCCGTTATCAGAAGGATTCACCGGCGAATAAATGAGACTGGCATTTGAGTTCAACACCAAAGTCCGCAATTCCATGTCCTCGGAGGAAACAGGAAAAACCTGGATGTTTTCTTCCATGCATTCTGCAAACAGAAGACAGAGAATCCTCATATTCCACAAAGAAATAAAAAAACAATGCATTCAGATTTTGCCATATTGCCGGTAGAGAGAACCTGCCAATGGGATTAAATTTCAAAGGTTTAATAATCATTCCCTTTCCAAGACTTTTCCTATATTTTGTGATGAATTTCCATGGGCCCTGTGACTGACCTCAACTGAAACCCCAGTAAAAACAAATTGCTTGAAGATATTTAACCACTTAGCGCCGGGTGACCCCATATGGGCCACATTTTTCGGATCCACACAGCCGGGCGGCCTCATGTGGGGACCAGACTGACTGCTATGAGTCACCATAGGCTGTAATCCTCCTATTGTGAAGTACAATAGCATGAAGTACCGCAGCATTCAAGGCCAGCCTGGCCGACGAACGCGTCGCCCAGCCCGCCCATTGTTTGTCGTTCCTGGCAGGGCTGAGGGCGAATAAAGACGAAATAAAGTAACACCATAATAAATATAACAATGGCGGTTTTTTTAAAGCACCCAGCCACACTTCATTGCCTTCTGACTCCCTTTACATGACATGCATTGCTTGGGTGATTTTTTCCTATAAAAGTATGGTGAATACAAATGTCAAAATCATTAAAAAGCGCCTGGCAGCCTGTAATTCAAGAGAATTTTTTACCCGGCATGAAGTGGTTAATTTCTCAATAAGTACCCAATTCTTATGGGTTAACAATTCAAAACTATTGCTTTCATAAGTTTCAGTTTCAACAACAATGGACCATTTACAGTCCATTTCTGAGTTTTATACCACACCCGAATAACTCGTTGTCACCTGATTGAAGGATCATCCATCAAACGCAGTTGACTTCTTCAGTATATTCAACAGTGCAACAGTTCAATATACCCCAGTCAATGTGCCTTTAACCCTAACAGTCCTGAATGCTATAAAGTACTACTTAGTAGTAAAATGTAGTACTCAGCCCCGTCGCTTGTAAGAGGACATGACATTATTATTCTCTGAAGCCATAAAATACAATAGAGAAGACAATGTACCATACAATGCTGTGGCACTATGAATGCATAGTTTCATTGTTCTCTGTACGAATAACAATGGAATAAACCGAGCCAGAAATAGTAATTTGTAGCGCTAGGTCCTTCAGGCTCAGAGTGTTACTTGGTATTTTGTAGTACTGAGTACTCTAAGCCAAACAACGCCCGGTACTGTTAATGTTGAACTAGGCGTGCAGTAGGCAGTGGTGGCTCTTTACACATGCACAGTATGCTGTAAAACACCCGTGAAAGGAAGAAGCAACGCACTTAGACATTTCAGCCGCAGCTCAGTATGTGAAAACTACATGTAACACTTTCATGCCAAGCTGAGAGAGTAAAACCGTGATTTGTACACAAAGAGGACATATTCAGGCTGCAGCATGGTATAAACTAATACTAAATATTGAACATTTGAGCAATGGAAAGAATAATCTTTATTCAGTAGCAGATTGTATGTTTGCCCATTGGTAACATTTAATCTGTTCCCTTACAAAGTTACTTTTACTTCTGCACTCATAAATATTCGTTATTTGTAAAATACTGTCCCCTTTTAATAAGCAAATGACTTACTTTGTGTTTCCACCCCTAAACTCAAATTGGCTGAAGTCGGTTCATCCAGCGATGACAAATCAAGACGGACGTAGTACCAAGTGTCTGCCAACGGTTCCCCAAACTGCACTGAACACGACGTGTTGGATTTGCAGAGGACCGGCGGGGTCCTCACACTGGGCAGAGCACCGGGCCCAACTCTTAAGGCCACAGGGCAGGGGTCGCTGACCTCAGTTTGATTGAACTCTGACCCGACTTGACAGTTTTGGTAGGAGAAAGTCAGGTATTTGGTCAAGGGTGAAACGTAGAACCTACAGGAAAAGACAGGACAAAGAAAATCTGACTGATCAATTCACAACTGAGGATACAAAGCAAATGCAGGACCTGTTAGTGGTGTGAATCAAAGATCATATAGCGCCGAAGGCGCAAGATGGATAACTCTGCCCAAAAGATGTCATTACCATGGGCGCCATTTGAGCAAGCGATACGCCTGCGCAGTTTAGAGTAATGCTTGGGCACAGGCTCACCAGGTGCACGTGGCTGCTGCGGCGCCTGCGCCTGTGCATAAATGTGCATTGCGCAGGCATATCGCTTGCTCAAATGGCGCCAAAGCGATTACAATGTTTTACGTGTATTCACGGTGAAGTTCGCCATCTTGTGCCGCTTCGCTTCGATCGTTGGTTTGAATAATTGATAACTTTCACAGTAAGGCATTGTAACTTACTATGATTCATTGGGTCATAGCAACATGAGACTTATCTTTTCAGATACACTTTTAAGACAAAACAACAAATTAAACAAGTTTGAAATTCAGTAATGAGGTAAATTAAGTGAGACCAACATTCATAAGGCCAAACAAACAATTAGTTAATAACAATAATCTGGGGTGGTTGGTTGGGTAAAATATTTTTCTTTTACTCTAAATTTTTATAGTCCAAAAAATTAGGGTCGAATGATGGTCTGTATTGGGGGGGGTGCGTATATTTGTAACAGGTACCAGTACTAAGTCAGTGTCAGATTAATACTGTACATGTGTGCGTCAATATTACACATTAGCACTGTGATTGAGTAGTAAAGCAGCTGATTGTTGAAATACAAACACACAAGAGCCGTCCATCTCGTGCAAAAAAAATTAAAACAATAAAATGTACAGGACGATGTATACAAATTAGGCTCGGGGCAAGGCGCCATAAGTTTTTATATTCTGATTTGTCAAATAAAAAGATATAGGTTCCGCATGATTTCTAGGTTGGGTCAGGTAACCAGATACACAGCAATTTTTTGGTCTTTTAAGGTAAGATAAGCCTGTGCAGTGTGCATTACCACTTTGTAACAAAAATCTAATCACTTAAATTTCTAATTATAGCTTATGGACTATAATGATGAAACACTATGATCAGGGTTTCATGAGAGCAGGCAACTGCGTTGTTAGACCCAAATCTTCAAATGGGTGAGACATGGTCTATGGGAGTACATGTGTGTACAATCGGGACACGAATACACAATATTTTTTTCGGGATTTACCGGTACACCCACCTGTACATAGCTGTTGTATAATTTGTTTCTGTCGCCAGTTCTACAGTTGTTCTGGTTTGCGTGCTAAGAGATTTAATATCCTCCGCCTGCCAGTAAGCCACGCCCATCTGGATGAAGTACCGACAGGTGTGACCCCCTAGGCCCTGCACGTGACACAGACAAAACACACCGTGCATTCTTAATCAGGATTCCGGGCTGTTTTCCAGCAATGGATAAAGTCTGCCTAGCCATCCAAAAATGTCTGAGGCTGCCTCTGGTGCTTATTTTTGGGTCTGGAAAGAAATACCCCCCCCCCCGAGGGAAGTCACCAGCTAGTCCCTTCGGCCTCTTCCCATAAATAATTCCTCAATACCGGTGATTTGCAATGCAGTGAGCCGTAAACAGGCTGCCATGGAAAGGCCTTTTTTCAGTGCATTGTGGGTAATGGTTAACAAATTTTCCTTGCTGGCTGTATCCCCGATGTCTGTTTGTCAGAGAAAAAGATGCGTAGGTGTATTTGGAGTGGCAGTTTTAATTAATCCTTTCTTCTTTCTATCGCATGGAATGTCCCAATATATCAAAAATGTCATTTGTCCACTGACATGCACTGTTCAAAATGCAAATTTGTTGATGTGCGACCAACTTCCCATGGCAAACATATGTACTAAAGAACTCCTCCAAAATGTCATACCAATTTAACACAAACTAAGATGCCAAAATGAAGTTTGAGTATGAACCGGAAGTTTTAGATTACATCCCTGTTTCCTGCACTCCCCCATAACACAAAACAACTGTCATTCTAAAGTATCTGGTATTCCCAAACCAGCTTTTGAAAAGGACATCACTTTAACTGTGAATAGAAGTTTACATTAGCATAGAAATAAAAAAAAAAATCAATACTACACACTGGTGCACATATCCACACTATTGCCAGGATGTTAAAGCTGCAATGAGAATTTGTGCAGAGTACCAGCTCAACCATGATACCTCATACACATCCACACTCTGAACCTGTGTACAAACATTTAAATGGCAAACCAGTGCCTGCAATGTACATAGACGTACATTATTTTCCGTTAGACTACAAGATGCATGATGTACCACACAGTAAGCCAGCATTCTCAATGTTTTTAACATGAAACAGTTTAGAACAAAAATGTGATCTCCTTATAAAGCTCTGGTAAATGCAATAAGTACGTGTAACTAACACAATTTTTGTTTAATTCAACCAAAAAAGCCAGATCTTAATTCTACAGAATTTCTGATGGGGCTTGGAATTACAAATTGTATAAAAACCCAACAAACCACGGTACCAAAAAAGCCTACAGTCCACGGCAATGAAATAGAGTTTACACGACCAATCTCAAGTATGCCCACAACACGTTCAATGCCGTGCTAAGAACAGTCCATGGAGAGAGTGGAATTTGACCCTGTTTGATTTGCCGTGTCTATCGCCGCTAGGCGTGGCATCGAACTTGTGCAAACATTGAACCAACAATACACACATTAGGATTTGAAGAGGCTGTGGTTCTGCAGTAGATGTACATATGTGGCCTTCCCTTTGTTTTCCATGAAAAGCCAAACTGGGGCAAAAAAATTAATCAGACCTTTCATATGGACATAAAAAGCATCATATAAATGACAAGCACAATCAGCAACCAGACTTACATGTTGGGAAAACGATACCCAAACAATGATTTCACCATATTATCGCAGCAAGTACCAGTAATAATCTGCTTTATGTATGTATTCAAATGCAATGTATTTTCAGTTATTACTAATGTCACCTTTTTAATCAGTATTTGTATTGTAAAGGTTTTTTCTATTTTGAATATTCAGCGGTGAAAGATCAGTGAAGCAAAAAGGGAAATAATTCCATTATCAGTTGCGACCTTATTTTGTTGTTTTACAGGTGCGCCTAAAGGAAAATGATGCATATGTTCAACAGTGAGGCCTGAAAGTTAGTCTTCCTTCCAGTTTTTCTTCTAGTTTTTGAGGTGAATGATCTTACTGTGACTAAGGGAATAAACCACCAATCAGCCTGCTCCTTTCAGTAGGGGATGAATGCATCCTCAAACCCAGCAAGGTAAACCACCACACAAACACGTACATTTTGTTTTACTTTTGAGGGAATTTGGTACAAAAAGTCAACCATCTGATCTAACAGGAGGCCAATTAGTCGATTGGTTCAATTATTTGAATCAACTCAGCTAATACATGTACTTAGCATTTCTGCACACCTTCCAATGACACCGTATCACAAGAAAACAACTGTAAATGTGATCCAAAGAAACAGAATTCTTTTCTTTTGGGGGCGGGGGGCGGGGGGTGGGGGGCGGGGGAGTGGATTTGGATATGCCATACCTGCTGTTCTATTTTGTTGTTATCACCCCTGGGTAAAAACGCCACAAGGTACCAATCACCAGCCGTCGGAGTCCAAAAGGTGATGCGGACAGGTTGGGCAGACGACATGGTGAACAAGTTGAGATTACGCTGGCTCTGGGTGTTGATGTGGGGAGGAAAACTAGTGTTGTAGGGGTTGGTTACAGGTAGGCTCCCTGGCTGCAATGCTCTGAAAACAAACGAATAGAGAATAACCAAGTAAATAAAGTGACATGAACAATTACATTTAAATCAAAAGAGCAGTTCCACATTTAGGCTTGAAATATGTTTGAAAAGCAACAAAACTATTTTTCCTGTGTTGAAGAACTTCTTTCCAAAATAAAATTCTTTCTTGGTGAATTTTTACAATTTTGAAAATCATGCATAAGCTGCGTTGTTAACCTTTCTTCGTCCCCTCCCGTACATGTATCATTTATACACTCGGTAAAGTGGGGTTTTTTTTTAGGTTTTTTAAATGTATTTTTGGTTTTCAAATTTAAGATCCCTCACTGCCAGGCTCCTACAACAAATTTTGTATCTTCACAACACTTACAGGTGAACAGAAGTCTTGGGACATTCTAATGTGTCCTTCAGCACACTGATGTCCCAATTGGCTGTAGTACAGTGTGGAGGCATGACAACATGAAACAGAGTCACATCGCCAAACGACCCGTACGCCTTCAAACGGAACGTACCAAACAGCTGCTCTCCATAGCCAGGTTCTGCAATCACATACATGCGATTTATGGGACATTAAATTTGGACCTGGTATCTAGACCAACCCACCCCCTCCCCAAAGTCTCCCCCCACTGCAGAAGACCCACCCACTTTTTAACTGTCCCAAGAAAACAGATCACAGACTGATGGCCAACCAACTGAATTGTGAGGGAACTATAGGTTCAGAATGTACAAACAGTAGTAGCACGATAACTCAGCAGAGGGACCACACTGTTGTCCTTGAATGATGTACCTTCAAAATAGCCCCATAAATGGGGCCCAGATACTGGACTACCTTGGTCATGTCGGTATCTTGAGCCCTACAGTTGTGTCTTGAAGCATCAACAGGGAAGTCAGTATTGTTATTGCTCACACACATATCAGACTAGCTAACAAAAATATCCCTGAAACTAGAGTTTCATATACAGACAGTGATTTCTTCAGAAAACAAACACGTCCGGAAAAGTTCAATTAAGAAGAGAAAAAACACACACGGCTAAAGCAAAGACTGACGTGACGATAGCCGGGGGGCCCAGTTGCGCATTACGCCTAACTGTGGGGTCCAACGTCTGCCTCGCTCCCACGAACGGGGCCGGGCGGACATCGGACCCCAGTTCTGGGGGGTAGTTGCGCATCAGTAAAGCACAGCCACAACCTACACACACACAAGGCCGATAGAGAAAACATGATTAAGGAAACCAACAGTTACTTACGTCCATTTATGACATAAAACAATGGCAACAGAATAGTGGCACGAATTAATGACGACAGAAGAGATTGGGTTGACATCGT
The DNA here is from genome assembly GCF_001949145.1 of Acanthaster planci. The sequence goes on along the minus strand of NW_019091390.1, from coordinate 1,108,099 downwards.
TACTAAAATGGACAATTCACAAGTATATCTCCTCTGTTTCCGTGTGTATACTGACCGCGCCGCCAGCCTGCAATGCGCCCGACTCATGTGCGTGCTAAAAACAGCGGCTGGAGTTGCGGCTAGCTGCACATGTATGGCTACGACTGGTGGTAACACGCGTCTACACGTACATGTAGGCGCAGTCGCTTTTCACTGGCTTCCGTCGAAACACGCGTTTCCGTCAGCCGTTGCCAATACTTTGGACGCAGGCGGGGTCGTCACGAAGGCCGTTTTCCAATACTCGACTGAGGTCCGTCTCAGGCTTCAACTGTTTTTACTTCTTGATTTTGAGGTCAAAAGCCCAATAGTAAGTCTGATAGTGCCACAAAACATGAATTAAGATGCAAAAGAGCCTACAGTATTTCAATTTAAAAATTAAACGCTTCAGGCCCACAATCGAGGATTGGTTTCTTACACGAAGCCAGGTCTGAGACGAAGACGAAGTTGAGTATGGAAAACAGCTGAATTTTATGCCAATTGGTGGCGCTGTTACTTATGCAAGCAGTAATTTTCGCATCTAGTTGCTGTCGATAACTGATGAGTCATCCGCATAGTCCATTTCATCTAAGGAAAGATAAAGATATTATTGATTGCAAGCATGGGGAAATGTTCTTTATCAAAATGACATTTCAAATTCACGTAGGACACAACTTAAAAGTAGTAATCTGTAATTCATTATCAAGTCAATATTTTCAAAATTACTCATTTCTGTCTTTATAAATGAAATTGCACACAAATGTACTTTTTCGATCCCTACTTTCAAGAATGAATCTTACCAACGCCCCACTCGCATGGTAATTCGTATGTGAAAAATTGTCACTTCATAATCAACCTACATATCACCACAACAGTGTTCCGTGCGGAGAACTGCTGAGTGAAACCTCACCGACTAGTTTTCCGATTAATTGTCTGAGAGCCTTTCCCCTTGTTTCCCGTGTACATTGGATGTTATGAACGACAATATGGAGACCGTTCTACCACTTTTAACTCCGGAACCTTGGAGTTTTGGGGAACTTTTTGAAGCATTTCGACAGGTAGGGCTGGGCCGGCAGGGTGGTCATGCATGGTGATGTGGTCACCGTGACCATCTTTGTACCGGACATTCGGACGCACTCACTTGAACGCGCGTACTGGCCAAAGCCATGACAGCCAGCACGTCCGGCCGGTTGTCTGACTCTAGCGTAGCGTAGACTGACATTGCCACACAGTGTTGATTGGCTCTATATGGCTGTTGTCACACAGTTTGTCAATAAATCTATCATTAATACTAGCCAATTCGCAGTTGTGGAAGGTTATTTCTATACTATCTCAGCTTAAAAATTAGGCAGTGGATATTTATTTAGCTGGTGACGGCAAAAGTTCCGAAAGGATATTTGGCCGGGATGTGTTTTCATTGGCCAATTCTCATTATGTCATCAGACTATGACATTTTACTCTGTCTGGCTCTGCAACTTCATTAACGTACGGTAGGGGGCGGAAATCAGACCTATGAAATTTCGAACTTTATTTCCCTTTAAAAAATCCTCTAAAACCACAAAATATAGAAAGAAAGGGATGTAAACTTAATTAAATTTCAGATTTGTATTACTTTAAAAAATACTGAGTGCTTTGAAACAGAAATAAAAAAAAAAGAAAAAACTCTCCATTGGGGTTTGAACCCAGAACCTCACGCTCACGCAAGCCTGTAAGTATGAACTTATATTTGACATGTGTCGCCCTAATGTATTACATTGAGTTTGAAGATCTTTGGTTAATTCTGATATTCAGCTGTATCTGCAATTCTCTTACTTTTTTATTCTGTACCCAGCCTTGTAATTACAGCCATATATAGCTATTATTGTGAAAAATAAGGAACCAGGCTATGAACAAGCATTTGCTTTTTGCCCGGTATCCACCATCCATCACCCCTTATTTCATTCTGTAAATACAAGTAGCTGCGATGCATGGAATTAAAAAAAACCAAACCAAACTGCATCCATTGTTCATGGTTGTTCTTTAGGCCCCGATGTACCACCTCATCTTTGAAGGTCTCCTAATACTTTTCATCATCCGCTTGCTGTTCTCCAAGAGATACTCCATCCAGTCCAAGATAGTCCTGACTGAAAAGGTATGCCAGATGAGTTCAAGTTGCGCTTAAGTCTGGGTTCACATCGGTACAGTCTTTGTGCCCATTTTGAAAAGAGAGATCGAGGGACTTGAAACATATTTATATTATGTGATTTGAAGTGATAAACTTGGGGTGAAAGACATGAATAATTTGAGGGAGAGAAAACGCACTAAGCCTATGAAAGCAGAGGTTTGGCCAAACTGAAGCAGGACAGAGCTGCCCAGTATCTCGAAGATTTCAGGAGCATTACGAGCCTAATTATCAGGGGGAGGGTGAGTCAGCAGCATTCTCAGAAGGCTTGTCAAAGGGCACAGTTTGTGCCATCAAAGGCATAGTACCAGCTGTTGATAGTTGTGTGGAAAAAACTTGTGTGCAGTAGAACTCTAAGCTCAGTGGGAGGGGTCATTTGATTCCCCCAGCCCCCTTCTGTTCCTCCTTCCTTCCCTCTTCACTCTTTAAACTAACTTAGACCCTCCCCCCAGAAGAGCTTGGCTGCATCAGTGCTCAGACTAAGGTGTTAGTTTATATTGTTTTTATTTTTCCATCTTTCATGTTTCAAACTTCTTCACTTCAGGAGAAGGATCAGTTAATTGAAGAGTGGACACCAGAACCATTGGTTCCCAAGCTGCCAGATGACTATGAGCCCATCAAGTATAGGGTAGTCACACAGTAAGTATGACGTGTCGAGACAGCAAGACAGCGTTGGTCATTTCTTGATCATTCTCCTCTGTGGCCTAGGTTCTAATCCTGCCCTGACAGTGAATATTTCCGGTGCAGTTCTTCTTGCGGCTGGTTTGTGTTGAAAAATAATTATTTACCCCAGTGCTGTGCTAGCTTCAGAGGAATCGTCTGTTTTGCAATGAAATGTAGATTATTGTGTCAATGCGAATATTGATAAAAGAAAAAAAGTGTGATCATTTGATTATCACTCGCTATTAATAGATATGACATCACTTAAGATGATTGCTGAATCAAAGCAAACACCAGGAGTCCTGCTTCAACAAGTATTTTTTTCCTTTCCAATGGGTTGTCAGTGTTCCAAAGGGTTTTTAGTCAGCTTCTCAAAGGATTGAGGACTGTTAGGGTTAATCTGGAAATGCGATGACTTGCAAATTAAATAACAGAGGTAAAACACTAATCCAGCTTCCAAGATTACATGGCTTAATAAAGGAAGTTGTTACCAGAGAATGGGTGAACACAATCTGGTTATCTGTATATGCAGGCATGGCTGACTGGTTCAAACCTCAAAGTGTACCTAGACTCACCTCCAGCTTTTGTCTAAACATGCTAACCCTCATTTTGTTCTGTTCGCACACAAAGTCTGAAGAGTCTGGGAGGGCTAACTGTATTGATTTTGATACCCCCAACATTGAAAAGTGTGAGGTTGCAGGAATGAATATTGTACAAGAACTGTTCAGATGACTCTTGCAGTCAGTGTTTGTGAGGTTTGGTCGTACAGAGGAAATCGGTCCCTGTGCATTAGCTCTTCCAAAATTCTAAATTTTTAGCCCCCCCCAAAAAAAATTGTCAGCGAGTGTTAACACAAAATAACCAGCCCACTTTTTTGGTATTGGACAGGCAAGGTGGAAGCATGCTGACCGTGGACGGCAAACAAGGAATAAACTTGGGCACGTTTAATTTCCTAGGGATGCTGGGGCGGAAAGAGACAGAGGTAGGTTGCAAAGAGGACCAGTTTCTCTCAACCTCGTTAAAGTTTGACTTGTTGAAATTCTTTGGGATTTCCAGGTTTGTGTCTCAGGACAACTCATGTCAGGTTGGCATAGAATGGTTTATTCCGTGTCATTCAGCACCATCTCAGAATTGGACATCTGAACATTTTGTGTTAATAGTTGGCCTGTATGAGAAACCTCCAGAATGTCTCTTTAAATAACTGTTTGAAAATAACCGACTTAGTTCTTATATTTTACCAATGACAGGAGGCAGCAGTAAAGAGCCTTAAAAAATATGGTGTTGGAACTTGCGGCCCTCGGGGATTCTATGGAACAGTGGGTAAGATCATCTCTGAACGAGTCAACCTAGGCAATCTTGCAGCTCATGTACAAGGCTTTCCTTAAAACAAAAGAACAAGACCCACAAATGGAAGAAAATACAGTCAAGCAATGTGCATAATCACTTTTATTCTGTAAAACTTAATATTAGACCATGTAGATTGTAACACCAATACCTCTGTAACTGCTTATAGCTGGCTAACAGCACTCATTAAAAAGCTTCACATTTAGCTGGAACAATGAAACTTGTGTAATACAGTTGTAGTGAATATCATGTGAAGAGTTAAGAAGTCTTTGGAAAGCATGAGTGAACAAAATCTTTAAGTTCAGGGAATAAAGAGGAAACTTTAGCTCGGTAGGTTCCTTCCAGGAATTGAAAGAGAGGGCACTAAGTCATTAATTGTGTCTACATATCAGTGCAAGTCTTAGGTCGCTCATCACTGACTTCCAGTGTCTTGAAAATGGTACATAAAACCTCCTTTGGACAACTTGTGAAAAGCAGTGATTGTTGGCTTGACCCGGCTGTCATGATGGATTGGTTGGACAAACGAGAAAGGCATAAAGCTGATGAAATTTCAACGAAACTGACACTAATTTGGCAGTGCGGAGACTTTATAAATGGTCAATTTCATAATATTTCTTTTCTTTTTCTGACGCTCACACTGCAGTAACCATAAGCTCACCATAAAAGTAAAATCAAAAACTGACCAACTTTGAGTTTAGTTTTCCTTTCCATGTGGCAGAAAAGGTTTGTGCCATTTTGTGGAGCTGTAATCTGAAAAAAGTTTGATACCAATTGAGAAATGGAAAAATAATGTATAGTTGTCGTACATAAGAAGAAAAAAGTCACTTCAGGGAGAACTGAGGTTAGTGTCGCAGAGAATGTTGGTTTGAAAACGCTGAGGAGTCGTTTTTTTTTTTCTCGTCAGATGTTCATCTGCACTTTGAGGACCGAATCGCCGAGTTCTTTGGCATGGAGACGGGAATTCTATATTCATACGGCTTCTCCACGGTAGCCAGTTGCATCCCTGCCTACTCCAAGAGGGGAGATATCATCTTCTGGTGAGAAAACAAATTAAGGCCGTGTCCGAAACGGGCTTCCAGAGCTACGGCTAGGTCTATTGTCTGCGCGTCTCCATGGACTTTCAATGGAGTGAAGACCTAGACCTAGCTCTAGACAACGGATTCGGATGCAGCCTTATTTTGAAAATGGATTTCGTCTTTATTTGTAACTTGGCCGGGGGACCTCTGGCATATGTCATGACTGACATCTCATCTTTCATGCTCTCAACAAGCCTGATGGAAGAATGCTGCCATTGTGACCAAAACCCTACCCGTTTGGCCTTTCGCACACTTACAATTTGTTGATATCTCAAGACCCCAAATATCTTTGCAGTTCAAGTTGCATGTAGTGAATATTAATTCGTAAAATAACAGTTAATGAATAAAAGCACCACCAGTCATGTTTGCTAGTGTGGTCCAGTTGGTAACGTGGGCATTTTAGGGCGTTCATCATCAAGACATTTTTCAATCTTCTTTTTTTTTTCCACATAAAATAAGTGTCGATTTAGATGTAACACTTCTGTCTTTTCTTTCTGTCCAGTGACGAAGGTGTCTGCTTTGCTGTGCAGATGGGCTTGCTAGCCTCACGCAGCCAGATCAAATTCTTCAAGCACAATGACATGGAGGACCTAGAGCGACTCCTCGAGGAACAAGTAATTGAAGATAAAAAAGTAAGACACGCCCGTCCCCTGATCCAAGAAATTCAGACTCTCCGTATTGTGTGTGAGGAATCCCAAAATGAACTTTTGCCTTTCCAACCCTCATACACAAATTGCGTGATCAGTAACTGCGTCCAAAAGACGCCTGGTACCCAGTGTGCACCGTTGTGCATTCACTCCATTGTCTTGCCATCAGACCACTGCATGTTCAGCCTGCTCAAATAGTTGGGCCTGCTACAGCCTTGTCTTCGGCTTCAATCAAAAATAACTTCCCTGCCAGGTGCACATTGTGGGAGAAGGTCTCCGTGAGAAAAGTGAGTTGAGACCTGAGGCTCAGCTGTTGAAGTAATCAGGAAAATTTGGCCTCCTGAAAATTTTGGAGAATTTAACCATTAAACAGTTAAGAAATTGGGCCTAATTTCAAATCTGCCCCATCTCTGTTTGTTTTATCCCTCTTGATAAATTCTTTCCTAAAATTGTGTCCAAATGCCTCCAACTATACTTATTTTCCCAACAACAAAAGAAACACACTGGGCAAAATTAATCTTGCTATATTAGTCTAATTATTTACGACTTCTTCGATACTGGTAGTTTCACTGTCCACATTAAATTAGCTTTTAAATTACTCGTGTATTGTTCCTTCTTTGTTCTTCTCTTGTTATCAGTAAATTTTAGTTGTTGAATTCCACTTTCTCAAAATTTTAAAGATTCACAAAATTTAACACAAGGGTTTTTTTTATAACTGGGCAGAGCGGGTGTATTAAGGATATAGCAGCCCATTGTCAGTTGCCGGTTGATTATTGGAAGCACCGCCTTCTAGGTTGGTTGTCCTACAGCTGTGCAGCTCCAGTACCCCTCTCCAGTACCCCTCTCCAGTACCCCTCTCCAGTACCCCTCTCCAGTACCCCTCTCCAGTACCCCTCTCCAGTACCCCTCTCCAGTACCCCTCTCCAGTAACTCCTCTCCAGTACCCCTCT
>NW_019091390.1:1073815-1088934 GCF_001949145.1 Acanthaster planci | reverse complement strand
AAGGCTGGAATTCTTGGAGTCGGCTTTCGGAAAGAAATTCCTGTCGTCAAGGGGTTAAAGGGAGAAAGTCACTCTTGTTTTCGGTAGTCAAGAGAATAAGTATTAGTCACAATGCCGTATTTGTGTCCAGTTTGTAAAAATTTCCTTTAAAAAATTAAGATATTTCCAATCATGAGAAACTCAAGAGAGTACAATGAGGTATGGGGCATTTTACCTTCCAAGCCCTGTTGAGTTGGTGGAGAGCAAGTTCCTTGGCCATCGTCACACAGGGCACCCTGGCCGTCTCTGGGTTGGGAACGCAGGACAGGAGGACGAGGGGACACTTCTGTGCCGTCCATCGGTCGTTCATCAAGGCGAAGAGCTCTGGCCGAGAATCAGTGGCCACTGTCATCGACAACAACAACAACAACTAACTTTCTGATCAATGATGTTGCTCGGCCAAGTGACAGATCTAGATTTGTTTAGATACAGGAATGTACAGGGACAGAGGGGGGGGTCATGGCCCTGCAGGATATATGGTATTCCTGTTCTTCAATGTACCTAGATCTGCTCATGGCTTGGCTTAGTATTCAGATTTTGTAAGATATGGGAGGGTTAGGTTGAGGTCATCTGTAGCTAATTTCGCAGTGTTTCTCAACTCGGGGAATTTGTTGGCAAGTTGGATGCAGCCAAAACACCACATACTCTACATTTCTTGTGACTGATTTTCAGCTAGTTTTCTTAGTAGTGTTTTTCTGCTCAGTGCATGTATAAAACTGGGCCCTGATTTATTTGATACACTGTGATCTTACTTGATTCGAGTCCAACCATAGCGTCCACCACAAAGATAAAGGCATCCACATTCCTGCACAGCTCCTTGATAGTTGAAGTTGGTTCGTAAGTGACGCAGTCGTCTCCCCTCCCTGCTTCTTCCCCACCACCCTGGGGACTAGACCCAGGGGCTGCCTGGAGGAGTCTGTTCCGCTGGGCTCTGGTTTCACCTGCTGTGGGGTTTTCCCGATCCAGCCTTTAGAAAAGAAAAAAAAACAGGTTAATTTTAAAATCTCACTTCAATAACAAAACACTGCCGTCGAGCCATCATCTATTTTCAGTCTGTTCAGCCAATTTCTTTGGGAACACAGCCACAAAACTGGTCGTTGCTCTTGCCAGTCTGGGAGAAGTGCTATAAAAAGCTTGTTTTGATTCGGTGTCTGTCCTGACAGCTTCTTTGGCGTAGATAGTTTGAAAGAGGACTTTTGTTTTTATTGCATGACACTGAACATACTTTCTGTCCCAGGGAATTCACTTCTCCAGGAAATGGCAGTTGAAAGTTTGAATCAAATTCATGGAGAAAAACCAGAACAAAAAAGGGTGCATCAAGCGGGTTTCCGTAGTTTTATGCATATGATTGGGGACACTGCCTAGCACTGAAAATCTTTAGCTTCTTCATTTTGCACACTTTTTTTGAGCACTAAAGGGGATTGTACATTTGCTGACTGTTCTCGAGAAATGGAGCTCATTAAGAAAGATCCTTGGAATAAAAATAACAAAACTTGACGATTCCTGTTTTCTCCCAAATGAGAGAATGGTGTCAGAGTACGCCTAACAAAAGTCCTTTGGTCATTTCCGGGTTCTGAGTAATTAATCTGTAAGATATGTCAACACACCAGATTCCACATCAGAGGAAGTGGTTTTGGATGTCTCCCTGTGGGTGCAATATCCTGTCTGACAGAACAACCGCCAAACCCCCCCCCATGAAGCAACCAACTCCGTTACATGGAGAATGGAGATGTGTCATTGTTCACCGCAGGGTCATCATATTTTGGGGGATGCAAATGTGGAAGTCTATGCTCCACTTAATTTCAGAGTTTCAATTTGATGCATGCATGCATGCATTGGTGGGGCACTTACTTGGTCCCTGAGTAAAGAGTAATCAGCCTCATGTCCAACTTGCCATTCACTGACACCTGGAAACCTGTACCAACACCTGTTTAGAAAATGAACAGTTATTAGAAAGCTGTTGCATATTCACACGTGGATTGACCCTTCTAAGATAAATCAATACCTTAAAAGTTGCTAAACAAACTTGGGTTTGGGCTTAATAGTTTTTGATTACAATTTGCTGAAGTATTTTTTCACTTAACCATATTCAATTTGAAATTGGTTCTCGACCCTTAGAATTTTTTTAAAGGAACATGGAGCTGTAGCCATCTCTAGTGAATGCATGTTGTTTGTCTGAAATATGTGTTTTGGTTGTGAAGTGAGTGAAACTGTTTGGAATGAGCTCTTTGCTCTTCTAAAAATGATAAAACTCTTGGAAAAATAAACACTCGTCTAGGAAAAAGAATCTAACTGGCTATGTGGAACAGTTGAGCCAAGACAAACAAATGAGTACACAAATAACAAGTGCAAGACAATGCACAACTACCTGGCAGAAGTGCTGGAAACACTCCCCGGACCTTGAAGACGTCGGACCCACTGCCAAGGAACTTTCTGACCAGTGTGGTGGAGTTGGATTCCAATCCCGGACCGAACATGACCACCTTGGGGGGTTTGTGGGGAATGAAAGACCACAGAAGTCGAGGCAGTTTGAGTAGGTTGAAACCTGATGACTCTCGCTGAAACTTGGGGCTGCATCTCATGTAACTGTCAAAACCAGCCATTCAAAACCCTCCAAGTTACAAAATATAGTCAATTGTAAATTTGGTGAGAAATTTCAAGATTTCATTTTAGAGACACCATTATGTAATTATATCTAATCTAAACAAGCTTAAACCTATTACATGAATCACTTTTAGTTCCTAAAGTTAGTCATCATTTTACAGGAATCAGGAAAAATTGATTCTCACGACATAGTTTTTAATTTTCTACAAAAATCAATACTAACGCTCATTTCAATAAATTCAACATCTGAAAAAGGAGTTGCAAATATGATATTTTTAGATAGCAAAAATACATTACAAATGTAAAATTATTAATTTGTGTTTGAGTATTAGATATTTCCAAATGGAATTCCATTTCTACACTGTTAGCAATCCTCACTTTACCTAACAGTTTTTATACACTTCATTATCTTCATTCCAATGTGGTGGACTCACATTTCTTTGTAAGTGAGATCTGAGTTCACCTCCTCGTACAGTGCCGGGTTGGACCGATGGTCCACCCGACGCCAACACAGCTTGTCTTTCTCCAAGGCATCCTTCCACAGTAGCTGGTCACTGCAGAGGCTGTGACACTGGCGGCAGGTACTACCAACGCTGGAGATGTCTTGGGCGCCCAGGAAGGAGAAGATGTGCAAGAGAACTTGGACCTGTCAAAAATGCAAAAATTGCATTACAGTGATGATTCTACTTGAAGAAATTAACATTTTTGCATGAAGATTGTCAGACACGTTTAGTCTAATCTGTCCACATTTTGAAGGTTGGGAGGGATGAAAATCTTTCAACTGAAATACCCAATATTTGGAAAACTGAATTATTTGGCAGTATACATTTACAAATCAAGCTCTGTTTGTCACATTTAAAAAATGTTTTCAATTTTTAAACTTCCCTAATGTAATTCACTATGAAGATGGCAAAATTCATGATCCCGGTCTGTGACATCACTCCCCCCCCAAAAAAAAGCTCTGTTCCACATTACTTAAAACTGACTCACGGGTAATTCCATTAGATTTAGCTCTTTTTCTTCGTGTGAATTACAGAAACACTCCCCGGCACCGCGATCCACTTCCTCTTGTCTTTCGCGTAAGATCGCCTCATCTCCGTGATACAAATTCGCCGATCTGTCCTCCCTGTCTCTGTGATCCGTGCGACCCACTGTCACTCCCGCCTCGACGTCAACACCGTCGCTCCGGCTCCCGTGATCTTGTCCTGCCGCCTCGCGGCTCATGTTCACCAGGTATCTCAGAGAGTTAAGCAAGGTGTTTTCCAAATGTTCCAACCCCAGGACGGAGACAGACGTCTCACTGGTCTCAGCAGCGGCTGCCCGTTTGGCCATAATCTGACGAACGTCGGCGACAGTCGTGGAATCGCCAAACATGATCAACCTATTTAATAAATTCTTCCGGTGATGAATAACTTTGATGGGTAATCCTCGAGTGCGCTTTCCGACACTTTTGAGTTGACAACCTCGGACGACAAAACGATTGTACAAAAATCAGGCCTATACTGAGCATTGGAACAACTTTTAAAAATTATCAGACTTTGATGATGATATTACTCAATACTGTCCTGCTCAGGAAATCATGAATATATTGAGTGCAGCTTGAAAAATACAGTCCGTCTTTTTATAGGACTCCCAGCTTCGTTATTTGCTGTGTTGTGACGCTATATCTTCATACGTGTTCACTTCCACGTGGATTGGATTGGGTTTTGTTTGCGTCTATTTTTAACATTATGCATATTCATTTCATGACGCGTAGTATCTAGTGGTTAAGAAGGTTAAACAACAGAGGGCGTTCTTCCTCTTTTTTGGAAAGCCGTGACCGAAATGGTGAGAGAGGGAGGAAGTCCTCTTAAAATCCATGGCATCGTACCTTTATGATAAAGTATTCTGGCGAAATACCCAGTATGAAATAGAAATAAATGTTTTGTTTTTGTGTTGGGGAGGATATTATTTTTCTGCCCATTTTTAATGTGATAAAAGAGGCAGGAAATAATGGCGCTGTGTATTACCATTATACACACCGGTGTACGTGTAGGCTTAATGGCTTTACCATAAATACATGTACGGTAGGTCTGCCGTCATTAAGATATTTTTGGTAGCAGGCTTTTTTTATAGAGCTAGGGCTTACCCGTAAATGGAATATGTATCAAAAACGAACACCTAATTTTGCACTAACAATTAAGTAAAGGTTCAATCATGATAGGTCCACTGTCCGTCGACATGTTCAGGCTCAGTTGACTTGGCTAACGTTTATTCCATTCACTTTTCAGTCAACTCACCATCGCACATTGGCATAAGCTTAAAGTGCACGAGGAATGATCATCCATGACTGTGATCATGCGATGTTTGTGGTCATGATAGTGGGGATTGTATACTTAGGGACCCCCAGTTTTTGTCATTTTAATCCTGCAAATCTGGTAAGTTGAAACGAAGGCAACACTCTCAGTTATTGAGCATGATGTCACAGTCATCTCCCAAGGTGAATTCAAAATTTAAAATATAGCTCTCCTATTATAGGAACAGGGTCCCCAAATTTACAATCTCCATGATAATGCACCATATTTATGCTGTGAATAGCACTACTGGGGAACATTGCCGCCATGGCTGCCAGTACATTTCATTCCTAGCCTCTGACCTGCTGACACAGCACATTTCCATCCAGTGTCTAATCCTCCATGCAGCGATAACTTAGGTTGTATTTTACCATTAAATACTGAAACACAAGTGCGTTGCGCAGACTTCCTCTAGAAAACAACCAAGTAAACAAAATTTTTGGTTTCATGAATTGACACCTAGGTGTGCTCACATTGCAAACCCTGATGCACTGCAGAATAATTTTGGCCTGCCAAACTGATACTAAAGCAGATATCAGATAAACACTGTGGAGAAACATCTTCAGAGGGTGTTACACAAATTGTACTCGGCCCGTTGACTTGTGGGAATGAGAAAAATGGTATTTAGAAACCTTTCAAGAAAGTTTCTTTTGTTTGAAAACGAGCACTAATCGCTCATACATGTAGAAAAGACTACCAGAGTTGTGTGGTTCTGTAAATACGGACGATTCACAAAAGTGCGCCACCAAGAGCTTGCAACACGTTGGCTAATAATAACACGTGAAATTTGTCGACCCCTTCCAAATACGCATTGGGTCGACAAATTTCGCGCATTGTGATTGGCCAATGCGTGGCAAACTCTTGGTGGCGCACCATTGTGATACGGCCGTTTTGTGCAAAAGGAGCAGCTTCAGGTACCACTGAGTGTCGTTTCTAGGTGTCAGCTACAAGATGTAAATCATGCATGTCACAGTATCCACAGCGAGCAAGTATTTAAAAGCATATGGTTTTCAGTTTGAATTTTCTTAATTGTGGTCAATTTGACAGATTGTTGGGTGAGGACCAAATCGTGTCAGTCGCATTTCACAAGTGATTTTTTTTTCAGTTACCTAAACTGACGTTGTTGCACCTTGTGTATGTCACTCTTTCAGACCAAGGGTACATCCAGTTTTGGTAAACGGCACAACAAGACCCACACATTCTGCCGGCGATGTGGGCGCCGTAGCTACCACATTCAGAAGAAGCGGTGTGCAAGCTGTGGCTATCCTGCCAAAAAGATCCGCAGTTGTAAGTCTCCTTTGTAAAATCTGTACAGAGCTTTGTCGGGGCCCTTTTTTGCTTTGTTAGAATTACAAATTTATGAATAACTATAAACGCCTAGCAAAACAAAAGTACAGAATGTCATTCATGTTCCGGCATTCCATCAAGTGTAGGAATGCTTAATTCTGGGAAGTATTTTCTTTCGTGCTGGACTTTTCAAGTTCTGATTGAAGGAACCAAATGTGCCACCCAGTATGTCTAATTTGTTCCCCGGACATATTTTGGAATTGGGGCATAAGATTCTCCTTCTTTTATTGGTGGAAACTGTTAAGCCTTGCTTTTAATTAGAAAGACTCTGTGTTTATAAATTCTTTAATTGCAAATTCCCTGCAACTTTGAGCTAGAAAGCTGCTTTAATCCCCTGGAAATTGTAGAAAATTTCACATCAAGTTTAAAGTATTTAAAGAAAATAGTGAGAGCAAGACAATAGTACGCTGTTTTACATCCCCCATCCTATCAAAATACTGCAAGAGAAGATTGTCAGAAGATTGTCAAGTTTTTTAAGCACATGTCTTTATTCTTCAGAACAGGTCTGCATATTAGAAAAGTGTGTTTCATGACTTAACGTTTTTGTACCTGCCACACTAGATAATTGGAGCATGAAGGCAAAGAGAAGAAAGACCACTGGCACCGGCCGCATGCGCTACTTGAAGATTGTTCACAGGAGGTTCAAGTAAGTTGTGTCCACTCCACACAGACAACCTGTCTGCAGAGTCCTTGCCAAGTCCTCGGCATCTCTGCTCGGGCTCGATTTGTGCAAAAATAGGCAAACTGAATGATGTCAGGTTTATGCCGGCCAAGGGCGCTGCATAGAACAGTTCTAAACATGCTCACTGTGTTGTAGTCGGGCGAACACGAATATAAATTGAGGATTGGAGATTGAATTATTCTGCATCCATCCTATCTGCATCCAGGCAGATGTGGAAAATGTTTGATAATTCTAGCGGTATTTTGAGTTATTTTACAAAGCAATGACGGATTCATCTGAAAGTCAGGGCGAGGCTAACCTGCCTTTCTTTCAGTGGATTGATTTCTTTGTTTTGAATTGAGTCGATGATGACAGATCGTGCACCACTCTTAATTTGTAGTGATGACTGCATGACCATACCCACACACCGGTCTAGCTGAGACTCGCTTCCGTATTCAATTTGACCCCTGATCACAAAGTATTTTCTAGTAAATACAAATATCCTGACCAGAAATCCCCAGTCCAGTTCACAGTATAGCTGTTGAACCCTGTATTTCAGTGACCATTAAACATTCTTTGATGAATCTTCCGATATTTGGAATCTCTTTGTTCCGTCCTTCCAGGAATGGTTTCCGTGAGGGGACCAAGCCTAAACCCAAGCAGCGTGGGGGTGCCGCAGCAAAGTCTTAGACCGGTAACCAGGACTCCATCATCGTAACAACAAACGCATCTGATCAGCGGCGCTCCGTCAGGAGCAGCCAGTCCTTGAACTTACTGGTCCATCATTACTCACAACCCAGCTTGATGGCTCTCGTGCTCTCAAGGGTTAATCCAAGAATGAAATCTTTATGACTTCAACATTTGTAAAGTTCTGTTTGTTGCCGTCATCTGCATTGAATTGGGTCAAATCCAATTATTACGGCAGGAGATAGCTAATAAATCGGTTGGTGATGTAAAAATACTCAGCTGGTCGTCCCATTCTGGTCAATTGTCACTTGTCATGTTATCGAGTCCTATATGTGTAAAATCTAATTACATGTACCTCTGAGCAACTTAACGTTATTTGTGAAGGCTGATGAAACTGCCAAGGTTTCTTTAGCAAATCCCCCCCCCCAGCGTACTCATGGACACGACAAATGCTCACTATAGTGGAGCTGGTGGTTGACCAATTAAAATCTGCATGTCAAATAAGATAGGGGCAGCCTGTCGATTTTCATGACCTTGAAACTCCATTGCAGTGAAAATGCACTGCTTAGTTGGCATACAGAGGTTCTTCATGTGGCAATTTTTTTGCATACATTTTCAAATCTGTGTTTTTTAATGAGCAATTTCATTTACGTCAGAATATTGAGAGACTGAAAGTGTGCACGTTTCCACGCACTTGTAAACTGAACGCTGACCGTCAAAATCATGTGACTGAAAATCCTCTGTACAGCCTTTGCAGCGTTGAGGCTTGAATCTGCCCAAAGGGGCACAGTAAGCCATCTGTCGTGCTGAAGGTTGTGAGAAAAAAACACTTAAATATTTTTACCTGGGTTATAAGGAAAAGAAAAGGTGCATTTCAGCATTGCCAGAAAAAAAAACTGGATATCATTTCCCCGCTGGGTTTTTAGAGGTTCTTTTTGGACCAAGTGGTGATGAGCATTGAAGTGATTGGACGATGAAGCGCTTGCATGAAACAACTGCATACAGTGGAAATGTGAACCACTAGGGTCTTTGCATGGGCGATGGTGCGCGCAGCAGCACGAGCAGTCACGAGCAGTCACGTGCTGTCCTATTAATGGTAAAAGCACATGGCATTTGTAGCTGGTGAAATGATTCCCATCACCAGTCTATGCAGTGATCTTTGCACAGAGGCATGTGTGACTGTGGGATGATTACACACGGTCTAGCAATTCACGGAGGGATCAAACGTCCCGCGCATACGGAACACTTCTGGTTCTAAAGGCTTGAATAGAGCCGATAGTTTATGTAGTGCCATATGAATAGGTCTTGACACTTGTCGCAATGAATTTCTAATAGGACAATTTAATTTTTAAAAAATGTACCCTTCAAGAGAAACAACTTTATAAATACTGCATTATTCAAGAAGTAATATATAGTTCTTTGATACAAATTTTAATCAAAGGAAAGCACTTCATATGATCTTTTGGTTCCTGAAATTACATTGTAATAACAGTGCCAAATTCACAGCTGTAAATTAGAAGCATCTTGTACAAATGAACATTGCATGGCAAATTTACTGTAAAAATTGAAATTCACTGAGAAACTTGCAGTAAGCCAGCAGCAAACATCTCTCACGGTCGGAATGAAATACCCCCCTGTTCCTGATTGGTTACACTTGTAGCAAGCAACAGGAGAGGCCTCTTGCAGAACTAAGCCACATTCAAATGACATGGCTACGGCTGGAAAAAGCACATGCATCTATGGAGAATGCTGGAAGCCACTAGTTGGCAGCTTCCACAGGAAAAAGTGTTACCTCTATCCATAGTCAAGTAATTAGGAAGCCCTAGAATCTGGAGAGCTGCAGACACACTAGAGGGAGGCATTCAACAAGGTAGCCCCACACTCCGTTGGAACCAACGGATATGTGCCTCTCTTTCCCTGTCTGCTGTATGCTCCAGGATCGTCGTACCAAGAGACCTGACGTTTCACAGATAAGCTCCTCGCAGCCCTTCATGTTTCCGAAGACGGGAGTTGATCTGAACTTGGGAGTGGTATACCCACGACTTGTGCATCCTCAGAACTAGATTGCGCTTGCTGTCTCTGGGCATCAGTACAGTAATCCTGCTCAGAAAATCAGCAAAAACAGGTGCAAAATAAAGATCGACATTATATACACGTGTATTTTTAAAAATAAAACACTTTGCCCCCCCCCCGTTTTATTTCTCAGTTCCTTACCGTCATCGCATATGGCACAACACTATTAACAAGAAGCAGTGATGTGACCGATGAAGTCCAACTGAAATATTCTGAGAAAATAATTCAAGGCCAGGTCATTACACTTGGCAAATGAGGATCTCATGCAGTGTTCGTCCACACTGTATACTCCTTGTAGGTATGCATGCAGTTTTGGTCGGAAATTTTCGGAGTCGACAAAACTCATTTGAAGGGCAACAAAGATCAGGGTTTCTGTACCCAAGTGCTTCCGGGGAGGGGAGATCCTTGCTTTACACTGCTGATTGATTTTCAGAGACAAACTAGTGGTGTGTTGGGAGGGGGCATGTACAGTCTTCATAGCTGGTAAAACTAACCTGTAGAAACACATGGGCAAGGTTGCTCAATCTTGGACTTGTAGACTGGGAGAACCTGCACATGCATTGAACAACAGAGGGCGCTGTGATCTCTGACAAAAAAAAAATTCAAAATAGCAGTGTATGATTAATTCAATCAAAAACACATGGCCAAATAGGTGCAAGGTATATTCAGTGGAGGGCGCGAAATTTTCCAGACAGGAAATTTAGTCTAGATCAACTTTATTGGTGGCATCAAGACAATGAAATGCTATATTGAAACACAGAGAATTTACTTCCTCATGGAAGCAAAATTACATTTGATACTGAACCGGACACTGCCTGAAATCGATACATGATATTTCATGGTTGTACCTGTTTTTGACTGGGGTGTCATGAGAAACATGAGGGTAGTTATTGCTGACAAGACGATTTCCTCCTCGGGTCTATAAAAGTAGGTGATAAAATCCAATCTTATACAACAGAATAGGACTTGAAAATGTGCTTCACAAAAGAGACAGACAATGAATCTTAAATGCAAAAAGGACAGAAACATTCCTACTGCCAGACCCGAATGACCAGAGCATTACTGTTCCAAACTTCTGGTATTCTTTGGTTGCCGTTCTTCACAATGCAAGTCATTCCCGAAGTTCCAAGCACCTTGACACGGAGGTGTACTCTGAGGGTGGGGGCGGACTGTAGGGGACAGGAATGTGGGGCACAGGGGCCGAGGGTCATCTTTTGTTCAGATGTTTACCTGGACAATACATCAACGATGAGTTTCACTCCACCGGAGCTGAGGATGTAGTCCTTGTTGCTTCGATCTACCCATCAAAGAATCAAGTAAATGCTACCGAATTATCTTAGGAACACATCCATCTGAGCAATCAAGATGCAATGCTCAGGAGTAAATGAGTACACGTGAGTGGTGAATGATCATCATGTATACTCACAGAATAAGCCCAAGAGATTAGACTTCAAGCTTTTCAAAGGTAATCAGAAACAAGCTTTCAACTTGTCTCATTTCGTAGAATTTGAGGACGTCCACAGATATGGAGACAGGAAAACCCATTTCAATTAGGTGGAGAAGGTTCTCTGAGAAGTTAAACCCCGTCAACTGTCTAATCTCAACCCACCCAGCCTCCCCTCACAAAAAAGTCCTGTTTTAGAGATTTTAAAACGAAAAAGTATAATTTATTGATGATCAACCAAACTTTCCTGAAGTTGTCAGAAACTTCTCAAAATCAAAACGTCTGGAAATCTGATCAACCGATGTAATCTTTTTGCAGTTTTCAACCCCTGGCTCCAACTTACCAAGAGCAAGATTAGAGAGACCGCCCATACCAAACTCTACCAGTTTTTCACTTGGCTCAGTTAACATATCTGAAAGAGAAGTGTCAAAAGAGAAATTATCAGACCAAAATATAAAGGCAAAGAGTTTGGAAATTTGGGGGAGGGTGTATCACGTATTTTCCATGAAAATGCATACCTCACACGGATACCTATAAAAAGGGTTAAAAAAATGTCAATGTCAAAGATGTGAGGCAAAATGAGGGTGAAACTTTATGGTGGTTGTTTTTTAAATGATGGCGATTACGTTGTTGGCAGTGACAATGATTGATGACAGTAAAAACCAAACTTTGACAATGAAATGCTTACCTAAAAATAAATCAATCACATTCAGTTCTCGGAGATAACTGTAATTGATGGGATCATATGCAAAATTTGCCAAATTGGCGAGAACTTGCTCTTTAGCCTCTGCCAAAATAAACAAAAAATTAGTCACTGAAAAGTTATACATTTTTGTTAAAGGTCCCTGTTCAAAATTTAATTTTTCTAGAACACTTTTTCTGAAAACGTAGAAAGGCCAACTCCAAACTTCGAAGAGAAAATCCAAAATGCAGTAGTGACACAACTATGTCAAGTTGGCTATTTGCAGTCAACGAAGTCAATCGTTTCTGTTCTTCATTTAACTTGCAATAACTGTCAGAGATTATTACATGGTTGTAGATATAACCCTACAAAGCGCACAAAAGATAAAACAAAATACGTGTTGAAGTACAGTGGAGAAACCTGCAAGACTTACAGCCGATCAGTATCTTGGAGTCAACAGTCACAAAATCACAAAGAAAGTTACAGTTAAGGAACTACAGGCAATACAATTCAAAAATAAAGGCACGACAATGTTTCCAAGATTTTAAAAGATGGTAAGATTTTGTAGGTTTTAATCTTCTCATGCATGTCTTGTGCATTTTGCTGAATTCTGTGTTCGACAAAACACCAGTCCAGCATTATAAAACGAAGGTATCAGAATAGGTGACTTTTTTTGAAAGCAGTGGTCCTGTCTCTGAACTGTTTCTCTCTTACCATTCAGAGTGACACTTTGCATGCCCTCAAAAACAAGATAAGCTTCACCATTGATACGCATACCACGTCCTTGCTCATATCAACACCAGCAGACCCCCACAATTAGGGGCCAAAAGACATATACTTCACTACCTCCAATTCATTCTGGGCCCTACTATCAGCGTGCAAAATAGAGTGAGGGAACTTGAACCATGGGGCTCATCTCTCTGCCTCTCTTGATGAAGAAACAAATTCGAAATGAAGACACTTTTTCCAGTTTCATAACATTTATAATGTTCACAACAGCAAAGGGGGCTCTAACTGATGTGCTAGGCATTTTGGCTACCTCTCCTAAAATGTGGAGAAAAGTTTCCATTTTGAAATTTTTATCTTCAAATTTCCAAGAAGAGAAAGGCACCCAAATGCCTACATGTAGCACTGCAGTGTTAGGAATGTAACGGTCTTTTTAAACTGCTAGAAATGTCTTTTCATGTGGATTTTGAAAATCGTTTTTCCAGATGTCCTACACGCTGATCATCATGCTGATGATGGGCCAAGCAGGAAGGTTTGACCAGCATGGAGGTAGGAAAAGATGGTTTGACTCAATTTTTTGTGGGGGAAAAAGCAAGCCATAGGCCTATTTGGCCTCGGTCTGGTGTACCATCGTCACTTGAGGTTTGGAATTCGGTCACAAGCTGTTGCAGAAATTCCAATCTTCCAACCCCATCAGCTGGCGTTCGGGCTTCTAAACGCTTCCTGGAAGAAAACATTTTTTTCACAATGCCTAAGTGTGTCACTTCTTAGAACCAGTAGTGCACACTTGACTCGGGTATTAAATTGACCCACACACACGTAGTGCACGTACCCATTGAGCATACAATAAAATTAACAGCGCGACGCGTGTATACAAGTAGATTTTTCAAATCACGGCTTCGTTTCACCGCGGCGGTGCCGAATGAGTTTTCTCTCGTGACTTCTGGGTTTTATAAACATAACGCAAACCCTTGTCTTGATAGAATAGCATAAATAAAATTTCAAAACTCACAAATAGATATATTTTCAATTTATTTTTAGTATCATAAGCCTATAAGTAGTTGCAATTTATAACGAAGCCGCAATTTGAAAACAGCGTGGTACATGTGCATGTGCGCGCCCAAGCCTCGTGCGATAAGAAAGTTGTAAACAGAACGTGTGGGGGCGTTTTCGTCTTACAGCCTCGGACAAATTAGCGTATATTTCTCCCAAATAATTAATGAATTTACAGTAATATAGGATTAGATAAATTTATTAGAAGGAATTATTTATTTTCTTTGAATTTTATGAATACATATCTGTTTTATGATTTAAAAAGATAATTGTGCCACACTGGACGCCTGCAATCACCTTGACCCATTTGTTAAGGTCAACATAATTTCCCAGGCAAAGCGAAGTCAACATCGCAGATTTTCCAGCCATGTCGTCCACTGCGCAAGTAAAAATAGGCCATTACATCTTAGGAGAAACCCTTGGTATGGGCACATTCGGCAAAGTGAAAAGTAAGCTTTATCTTAGTGTGTCATGTGGTGATTTTTATATTTGGAAATTGGGTGAATTTCAGGTGCTTGAGTGAACATACGACCGTGGGTTTGGCTTGACCTCTGTGCAGAAACATGACCTTTTTATTCGCTATGGTGTACATGTACATGTATACAGCATACATGTACACTGCATAATGCACTACATGTATGTACATGTACATATTAAATGCAGGTGTCATTACCAATTTGTGTTAGTGCACGTAACTGGAAAATTTCTCTCACCACAAAATGCTAAAGAATCACTTTTAATTGTAATAAATTCACCTTTTTAGTTACTCATTAAGTGAAGTTTCATGGGGGCCTATCACCATCTTGGTTTTCGTGTCAGATTTGTTTCAGTGTTTGTGAACTGAATTAATTTTGAATTATCAGGGACAGGTTGCCAGTACCTAAAATTTAGTTATTTTTCTTAATTGTACCAAGCTCTAGGCCTTGCCCCATTTGCCAAAGTTCCAAAATTAGAAAATAACTTTTATATTAAAATTGTTTTTTGATGAATCCAATCTCTTTATAAAAAGGTTGCACTTCTATTGAAGTTCTAAACAACAGTTTCGATATTTTTTATGTTATTTTGGGGGGTTTTCATTTTATTTTATTCTTATTTTATTTTGTTTTGTTTAAACAAAATGTGATTGTTTTAAATCAATCATGAATGTATTTTAAACCTTGTCGATGTACATTTCAGTCATTGGTGGCATCCAAACACTGAATCCCCGATTTCATGTTTGTATACAAATTCGAGTAAAAAGCCTCCTGTTTATAAAGAGCATGACTGACGTGGTTGAAAAATCCATAAGGAATTGGAGAGCCGGCACTGTGGAATGGATGTAACTTATTTGTAATTGTGTTTCCAAATGGCTAGATAAAGGTGGAAAAAGTATTTCCATTTCCAAGGTGATGGATACATTTGTGATTCACTAATGACTGTATCCAGTTTCATTTGCATTGAACCAAAACTGTTTGTCGGTTTGTTGGGATA
>NW_019091390.1:935020-1064647 GCF_001949145.1 Acanthaster planci | reverse complement strand
TGTGGGCATTTGTGCGCATTTGTGCTGTAAAACCAAAGGAGGGTTAACGCAGAAGTCTGGGTGACAAGATATTCATCTGCTGGCGCACCCCCCTCCATCGGTTTTTGTCTCCTTGGAAGAGCCACCGTGAGGCAATCTGTGGTGCATTTTCTTGCTTTACCTGGATGCTCAGTCTGGGTGCATGTCTCGCTATGCCTGTCTGCCGTCCTTGTTCCCACCCCGTCACCTGAACCCTCTCCGTTGTTGCCAATTTACGCCCTTCCTCTCCCCTCCAGGATTGGAAAGTGGTCAACCCCTACCACGTCTACGTCCGACGGCGTAACATGGTCACTGGCAGTGTGTTTAAGATGAGTCTCCAGCTCTACCAAGTGGACAACAAGAGCTATCTCTTGGACTTCAAGAGTCTGAGCAACGCCAGGAACAGTTTTGGGCAATATGGTTCAGTAGGTAGGAAGAAAGATATCACGTTTTGAGAGCCCTTCCCCGGATGCTAGCATGTCAAGTGGTGCCACCCCAAACTAGAGATGTAAAAAGTTTTCAAGTAACCAATCAGCCAGCTCCTCTTGAAGTCGGCCTGACCTCATAACTCTTTTTCTCCCCTCAGATGAGAAGATGGAGACGGACGACACCAAGCCCTCCTCCCCCAAGGCAACACCACGCCCTTCCTCCACCCCGGACACCCCCAAGTCGCCTGGCATGCCCAGCACCCCCACCATCATGAACCACGACACCATGGAGTTCTTTGAGATCTGCGCCAGCCTGATTGCCACGTTAGCACGGTAGGTGGCGCGTCGCACCCTGACTGAAGAAGGCCCACACTGCGACTCTCAAGTAGAGGCCCAGGCGCTTGTTTTGTGTTGGCACAGTTAAGGCATATTAATGTGGTGTGTTGTGTCGCAAGACATGGTGCATGGCACGGTGACAGCTGTACTGTCACCAAGGAGACACTGGACGATTACACCCAACTAACAGCATTTATCGAGTGAAAAACCTTGGAATTGCCTAGGTCTGATTTAAGAACGTGAACGGTTTCAAAGATTGTATTCAAGGGATCTGTGGGGAAAGGACATGTAACTGAAGGGGAAAAAATGGTTCCCAATCACAAGGGAAGCGGTGTCATTGATTGAAGGTTTTGGCCCTACGAATGGTCCACATCTCTCAAAGCTTTTCCAGATTGTTGATTTTGGGAAGTTAATTTAAAGGCTCAGGGTTCCGGAAAGCCGCAAGGGGTTTTTGTTTTTTATTTAGGAAAAAGCACAAAGTCATGAGACAAGCTTAGCTTCGTCTTCTGTTTGATCGGCGTCAGTATCTTGTGAGAACAGATTTTTTGCAGTGGAATTGGGAAAAGAAGTGTTCAGGAGTATATCTGGGCCTGGCAGAAGTGGCAGATATCTTCCGCTCTGAGAAGCATTTACTAAGTGTGTCAGGGACCTGGCTTTTAAATTGGATGCCAGTACTGTGCTCCTGAAGTGTTAATGTGCATCTAACAAAAGATTGAAACTGTTAGTGTTTTCTGGCAACCTGTGAGTTAGATGTGGCAGATTTGGGCATTAAATTTTATCGATATATATTTTGGTGCATGGCCGTATTACCAAATCGAGTCGGTGACTCGACGAGGCCAACATCAGAACGACTTGTTACACAATACAAATTTGTCCTCGTATGTTTTTTTTTTTGAATTTGCAGACTTGTCATTGGAGGCAATTTTTTGTGCAGAAATGGATTTAGGTTGAATTGAATGCTTAGGCAAGACCGGGGATAATTACGGACGAAAACCAAAGTGGTGATATATTCAGAAAATACGAATGTGGGGGAACTTTCTCCACGATGCTTTCATTTATTGCCGTATCCTATCAACGGGAGTACAGGTTGGATATCACTATTAACTGAGGGAAAAAAAAGGAAGAAAAAAAAAAGAAGTAGCCATAAATAATACCTTTTTCTGCAGTGGAAAAGCCAAATCTAAGATGTCGATTGTGGAATTTATTTTGTAACCGAATGTCTACAACAATTAAACTTGAAAACTGCTTATTAATAAACAACTCTGTACATAAGTAAGAAATAGGTTGTTTCAACTTGATTTTTTTTCTCTCTTTTTTTAAGGTGTAGATATTTTTCAAAAAAACCAAGCCATACAAGGCTTTAAATCTTTGTATAAAAATAGTGAAATGTTTACCTTAATCAAAAAGGAAAAAATGCAAATGCACAAATATAAATATATTTTTTTCAGGTCTACATTTTTCCGGACATCAGTAACTTACTGATTTGGATATTTTGGCGACAGAGTTATATCAGTTCACGTTTGAATTTAGCCAACAGATTTAATGGTGTGTTTACCTGCTGCATGGGCGTAGACTTTGACCAATTTGTGGAAACAATTTATACTTGTACATTTCCATATTGTATCACATACCCTTCCGCAAATAGAAAACGGCAGAAGCATTCTTTGTTATTTCTCAGCCCCAGCCCTCCCGGACCCTTCAAAATCTACAAGGAGATTTTGAAAGGATTTGCAGGATTAAGGAAAGGTAGATTCTTGTCCACTTGGATAGGGCTCAGTGCCCCAGACATGAAGCACAAACCAAATGAAACGCTAATGTCCTGCTGTGTGGGAGGTGTTTGTAGGAGGATCCAATCGTCTATCATGATATGCCCAGGGAGATTTTTGTAATTGTATTGAATTATGCATAGTAGTTTCCTTGTAAAGGAAAACAAACGTGAGAATTATTTAAGAGAGCCAGTGAGCGGCTCCTCAGGGGAAAGATATGTGGAAAGGCTCTTCCGGGGGGAACAGTGTTTAAAAAAGGGGGAGGGGGGGCAGATTTGGCTGCTTAGAATCTTTTCTTTTCCGCCAAGGCTGATTGGTGTCTTTACAGTCGCTTTTCAAACGTTGCCCCACTGACTTTGTGGAAAGGTTATAAGGACAATCTGTAAATTGTGTTGAGATGAGGCGACCCAACCTCAAAGAACGTATCGGTTTGAATGGATGTCTTCCTAAAGTTACCTGGAAATCACTGCCAACATTATTTTCCCTCTGTCTGTAGCCCCAAATTGGTCTTTGACAGGCACTGTCATTTAAGCCAAATTGGTAATTTTTTTCCCCCCTCAAACCCTCGGCAGATGGTGTCAGTCTGCTCGCTTGGGCAAATTGGAGACAAAAGGTTGGGATTGATAGAACGGGGGTCCAGATACTCGTCTTCTGAATGAGTTATCAGGAATCTAGTAATGGAGGTCAGTACTTTGCTTACCAGCAGAGCCCATCAAAATTGGGGCATGCACTGCATACTTGACAAATACAGAATTTGAATTTTTTTTGTAAGAGAGATGTCTTCTTAATATAAGCCCCTTTGTGGCATCTCTTTGAATGTTTGGTGATGAGCAAGAAAAACTGCTCCATCTCTTAAAGCTCCAGAGCTAATGAGAGCTTTGAAGAATAGTTCTGAGGGGTCGTTTTTACATCTTTCTTGGCCGACCTGAAGTCTGTCTGGTTGCGATAAAATCTTATATTTGCCCCATCTTCACCAGCTTCATCTTCCACTCATCAACAGGCCAGTGCTTGTCATCTTTGACTGTAACTGATTGTTGTATTCCGTTTATTCTGACAGGCTTTTTTGGTTTCCCCCTTTCAGTTGTAACCAGAGGCGCTTATCCATTCTGTCGGGTGGTGCAACAACCCCGCTTTGAAAAAATTGCTGAAAACAATTGGGAAAAAAAAAATGTAATGGAATTTTAGTTGAATTTTTCTGTGAAGGCATTCGTGCCAAATGCACTATTTGAACCAACCCAGGTATTTGTTGTATTATAAGGGAAATAATGCTGTGTCACTAATTAAATAATGTATAATAAAAAAAATTAAGTAAATAAACATATATTGTTATTTTTTTGACTAGTAAACTTACTCGACATTCACTTTTTGGGCTTTAATGTTTTACGGTCTTTTTTGAAGGACCCATTGATGCGGATTGTTCATTAGCTCATTACCGTGGTAACCTAGCAAACATTACGACTGCATTGGAGGAGAACGGCATTCAAACTGAAATCCAAGTTACCAAAAAAAAAAAAAATGAGCCGGCAAATCCAACGTAACACTTGACAACATTCATCGTCAGTTGTAACTGTTTCTGTCTTTAAAAACCCAGATGTTTTTAGCTTGATGTTGAAGAAAAGGAAAACTTTGTCGTTTGTAACATTTGTCCAAACTGGATTCTGAAGACTGTTGTCCAGAGTTATGGTGGATTTCCCTGTAGTTTGTAATTAGTGTGACAAGTATACGGAGATCCACATGCTCTCCTCAACTCTCGGTGTTTTTGTCTGTTGAAACCAGATGGGTTTAATACATCGATCAAAACCCCTTTGTGATTAGTCTGTACGGTGTCCCATACAGCCCATCAAACATACATGTAGATATGTATCTCATTGTTTTCATGCATGGCGTGTGACCCATCGTAGCATCCAATGTTGAAAAAAAGAAAATTCCAGATTAAAAGACAACCAATTAATTTAACTTTTATATTTGCGTTGCTTTATTGCTCTTACCCAGTCTTTCGTTTCCAACCTGTGAATGCCCAAGTTGATCTTTTCCAGGGGGGCCAACAAACGACACCGATGAGGCATGACTCAACCAAACTAGCACCATTATCTGGACATACCCCTGTTCCATAAATTGTTGTTGGTCTCCTTCCTAAAGCTGAATAATTTGGGGGGACACAAGGTTAATTGCAAAAGCTGAAACAGGTGTTCTGTCCAGGGGACAACATTTAAAACACCTGATTAGCCAAGGTCACACATTTGATTTAGTTTATGGCCAGTATCGCCCTGAGCAGAAGAACCCCCCTCATTAGTTGAAAAGAGCCATGTTGGTCGGTAGAGTTCACTTTGTTGGCAGCGATGTGACTGCAACACTTGTGTTTCATAGTTGTTTGTCAACCAGCAACGCGCAGTTCCTATCAAAGGAGCCTCTACTGCTAAAATTGCGCCCTATCTTGGTCCAGCGCGGGGCTCATAGGCAAAGGAAGGTCAGCATGACAACCTGAGAAAAAGGCACATGGAATTGTGCCTACTGTGTGCCTGTCCCCATCAGAGACTACGTATGTCTTCTAAAGATGGAATTTTGTGTTTAAGTGAAACTACAAAATCAATAAGATATTCAACTGAAGTACAGGCAGACTTGGTGAGGGTTTTCTGTTTATTAGCTTTGCTTATTTTAATACAGTGTATGAACAAAATCTCATGACAAACTTCTACTGCCACAACTGTAGATGAGGTTTATCTCAGCTGAGCGCTCCAAGCTGTCATCTTTGAATTACTCATATTGAGCTAAAAATAGTTCAAGAATAAACACCCTATTATTGCAGCAATTACACTTTACAAATTGCATTCCTGAGGTTTTGTTCTTCATTGGTAAGATATAATCTACGATACGCAGACATTAAAGCAGTCACCTTTACCTTTCATCAATTGAGTTCTTAAACTGTTGTCCCCCAAGCCATTCCAAATTAAAAAGCATTGTAAAAGGTCTTAAGTGACGAGTAAAGGGTCCAATTTGTAGAACGACAAAAAATGCAAACAACCAAAAATAATCTGAGCTCTAGCAGAAGTAATATTTAGGCCTACTACATGAATTCTTAGGCCATCATGTGGACACGTTCATATACTTGACTACCTCTTTTTGGTATATAGTTAAGGAAAGCATTTGTATATTAATTTTAGTTCACAAAACTTTATGGCTCAAGACAGACTACAACAGAAGAAAATCCCATTTACCATGTAGACGTGGGGGTAAGTCTCAAATGCAGTCAAGTAGGGCTATGTCTCTGACTCTTGCCAATTACGGGCCTACAATGAGACTAGCCACAGCCACATACATAGTACACACTTACTACAGAAAGTGCCTAATGTTCAAGTCCAGGCCCATTCCCAAAAATTTAGGCTGGTGCCTGCCATAAGGACAAGAACTACTTACAGTGTGCTTGTACTGTGACACTGGTACTGGTACTGTCAACAGCTGTGACCAAAATAACTACCAATTTTGGAGTACAACTTACAAGCGGCTGGAACCCTATCACCTTGTGACATCAATGACCAACCAGCAACTGACGAGCTGATCCATCATCTGTCTGTGTTTCTCCACAATTTTGGACTGTAATGAAATGTTGACATTTTATGATACAGAACACAGCAGTGTTGGTATGTTCCCTGTGAGTTCCCATCCAGTGACTACATCGTTTGGTTTTGCGAACAAGACAGATATAATTACCTCAGTCTGATAGCAAGTCATTCTGTGAAGTGTGCACACATCCTGAATTAAGGACTTCACAAACCTAGCTGGATGTGGAAATAGGTAAGTTACATATTCATGTATGTATCTGTATAGAAATCTCATGATGAAATTATTTATCCTTCTTGGTTTACAAATGTTTCTGCATCCTACAGTATTTACAAACAGCACATTTTGTAGAAAAGTACAGATTACAATTTCGGACATCTCAAATGAAAGGGATGCTGGTGAATTTTGACCCCCCAAAAAGAATGAAACAAGGAGCCATTCACCATGAGCCATATAAAAAAAAGGACAAACTGCAGTTGAATTTCAGACTTGGGAAGTTTGACCAATTTGCCGTTTAGCCCATTTGTAGTCTAAAAGTCCAAAGGGGAAAGGTCAGGTAAATTGTAGCCTTGTGTGTCATGCAACCACCATTTTTAAAATCCAGTTTAAATGACTCAACAGAAACTTGACCTGACGGACCATTTCTCAATATTCTTAATAATGTAACAGTGACCCGCATGATACATGCACATCATATTCCACTTGGCCAAGTCTGATATTAAGTACAAAATAATTTTATTTGGCCACAAAATACACCCAGTGGGAAGAAATAAATCTAGGTCTAAACCTGCACAGCTGCCATTTCTAATCACTGTCAAATTATGCTCCATTAACCCTAACCTTCCTCAATCCTCCAACAGGTGAAGGATTGAGGAGGGTTAGGGTTAATAGTGTGGACAAGTCAAAAGTCCCCACATCTACTTATTACAGTTAGGTTGACATGATCACTTTGAGTACAATGTGTACACTGGTCGATACCAAAGATCTTATAGCGCCGCGTAGCAAGATGGGGAAGTTCACTGTGAAAACGCATTAAACGTTGTTATTGCAACCATTTCGGTTCGACTACGCCTAATGCACAGGTGCCGACACCGCGACAGGCACGCACA
The DNA here is from genome assembly GCF_001949145.1 of Acanthaster planci. Next base: position 1,057,432 of record NW_019091390.1, on the reverse strand, counting down.
CACACGTTCACACTTGAATGGCGCCCACGGTGATAACACCTTTTTGGCCGAGTTATCCATCTTGCGCCGCTAGGCAGAGCTATACAATCTTTGGTCGATACTGCATTGTGTAACATGTACACCGGAAAGAATGCCATACACGAAAGCTACTAAGTTTCCCCTAAAGTTACCAAGTAACCATCTGACAACAATAACATGTCTTAAAAAGTTACATTTGGCAGGGAAAATATTAAAGTATTCACTTGGAAAACACTTAGAATTTTTCAGACCAGTCTCACAGGATTTTGTGCACGGGGTGTCAAGCAGCTTCTGTGTATGGAATTCTTTCCTCCTCGTAGTGCTGTTAGTCCCAACTATAACTACAGCGCAATTTGTACTTTCTGTCACAACCCAGTACAAATGCGTGTGTGTGGAAAGAGCCTCATACAGATGTGCAAGAAATGAAGTATTTGAACTCCGATTATTGAGAGTACATGTACTCGCCTGGACTCACCAAGAGCTTAAATTCCCAACCCCAAACCAAAGTAATCAGGCCTCATTTTCCTGAACCTTATAGGTTTAATTCTACTCAACAGTTTACATTTTCGATGACTTATCGGGCTTGAGAGGGGACCTCATGGACAGAGCGATTACAACAGTCTTTTAATATTTCTTGTATTGCACAACACAAAACCCATGGAATAAAATGTGTTCCCGATGAACGTAATTACTGTCAATTAGAAGATGTTAAAAAATGCAAATTCAATTTTTAAATTAAAAACAAACATAATGCATTGATATCAAATTGCAAAAATTGTACAAACGTAAGAAGAGACAGATTTCTGAAAATCTGTGATTAGAGTTTTGAAAGGAAGAAAAAGCACACCACAGACTCAAACAAACACACCTACATGTAGGTAACATCTAATCTACAGTTGCCTCTAATGAAACAAATCACAGCGAGAAAGCTGTAACAGAATCCTTTGATCAGGTAATAGGTTGAGCAAAAAAATGGACTTGAGCTAGATTCGAACCTACTACTTCCAAAAACACACCGCTCCGAAGCTCCACCAACTGAGGCACATCGAGCCCCACTTTGCCAATGTCAAGAACTTACTGTGTTTTTTTTGGGGGGGGGGGTTTGACCCATACTAGACAAGACAGGGGAGTTGGTTGAAGAGGGATTTGAACCGGCAACATCTAGAAGATTGTGCTGGTGCTCCAACTGGGGTGTATCCAGCCCCGATTTGTCAATGTGATAAATAACTAAGCTTGTTCTTAGATCAGTCTTAACACAAAAATTGACTGAAGTGGGATATGAACCCATAACCATCGAACAACTACCCGCTATGGTTCTTTACCAACTGAGATACATCTACATCCTGTCCAATATCTCTGCTTAAGATGTGCAACTCACATGCCATAAACCTGTGCTTAAAATTACTTCTTAAAAACACTCGACACTTTAACTTCAAAAATACCCCCGTACACGTACAACATTCTTCAAACGATTCTTTTTTCGACACTGTGTATCTTCAAACATATTTCATTGACAACACAACCTTCTTTGGGCCAATTCTGCCCAAGGACAATTCTTATAAATAATTTGTTGTCTCTCAAAAATATCTTATAGTCATGAAATCAAATATGCAAGATATCCTTTCATTTTGTCTCCAGGAGCATTCTTGTAACTCTTCACCTCATGTTAGCAATTATTTTTACACTCTCTTTCCGAATTTCATTTGAGGACAACCCCGCAGTTTATCAATTCACAACGCTTCCACAGTTTAGTTGAAAATAAACCCAACTATTGCAGACTCCCTATTATGGTCTAAGATACGTTCCTCTTATAATAATGCTATTCTTCATTCATCCTCGTCTTTATGCTACACTGTGCCACCTTCAGGTAGAAGGAGTCTGTAATATGAACCATTCGTGACTCTTAGAATATTACGCTGTAGATGAAAACAATCTGTCCATTTTTTGTTTATTTGAAAGTATATTTATGATGCATTGCTCGTTACTCTTGGCAAATCCAACAACATCCAGAGCACACTTTATAGGGGTTGCCAAGGACGTACACAAATCTCCTCGACAAATCTAAGTATCAGGTCCCAAATCTGCTGAGAATTGCTTATTACTGTACCAATCCTCATGTCCGGCTGATAACCTGTTTAATAAATTTCTATCTTTTTTGTATTTCATAGCAAGAACTCACAGCGCCCTCTACATTTTGTCCACAAAGCCAATACCCACTGACAAATGATACGGTGATTGCTCTTTGCGTTGGCACTTTCTGCACAATTCCTAATCGATCTTAGGTGAGTCCCGTCCCCCCAATCCGCCGATCCATTTAAGTCTCAGCTCTGGCTGATGGCGTCTTCTGTTGCCATGGACACCGCAGCTCCGTCCTGCCCATTCTCTCCCTCTGCGATGGACTCCTCGTCCAGCGAATCAAGGTCCTGCGTGGAGGCGGTGTGGTTGTTGTTGCTGGCCGCTTCCAGCTTGACCCGCAGATTGTTGACGGCCGAGTGCACCTTGAAGTGGAGCTTGTTTTCCAGCATAAACTTCTTCTTGCTCCTGCGCTTGGTGCAAATCAGGAGAGAGAACAGAAGACCTTTGTTGAAAAGTTTACGGTTGTGCTGATCTCTGCATGTGTTCAAAAGCTATTGAATGTCTTCTGCCATAGAACACAAAACTTTGTGTACTTTATGAGAGTGATTTCTATCTTTTCTATCCATGCACTGCTTCGCTGCAGATCCTTTCCTGTGAAGATGCTGGCATCTTTGATTGGTTCAAATCTTATGGGTCGTATTACATGCTGCACATACTCGCCACATGCACAATCTTAACCCTAACAGTCCTCCAACAGGTGAGGGATTGAGGACTGTTAGGGTTAATGAGTTCCTTCAAGAATCCTCTTTAATTAATTCATTTTAATCAAAGGTCATTTTTTTTTTTAAATGGCAGGAATATGTCAGAGGATCTCTACTAAAATACACTAAATCAACCGCTCAGTGGGGAACACTAGTTCTCACAGGACAGTGAGGAAAATATCTTTTTGTCAGAAAAGAATTTGCCATTTGATGTTTATCTGAAAATATATCCTCTCCTTTCAGACTGTCATTATTGAACACCGCATTAGTTCGTTTTCATTCATTCATTTGGCGGAGTAACAAGATATCATCTCTTTGGCCTAAATATCCCTCAGGTAAACCTGGTTTAGTGGGCAAACCTCTTTGCTTTTCAGTCCAGCGAGTAGGATTTAGTTTACAGACCTGGACTGAAGGAGGAACAGTTTGGCTTCACTCAGTCGGTTGTGTTGTAAGTAAAGAAGGCCCAGCTCCATCGTGGCGTAGGGAACCAGATAGTTGTTGTACAAGATCTTACCCTCTCTGTCACAGAAAGAGCACAGAGAAGATGTTACGAGAGTTTACTGCTCCTCCGTCTGATGGAGGGCTTTATAACTCTGAAGACTGTGAGGTCTCTATCATGGGGCAGCCATCTTGTTTTTTTCTGCCATTCACACAACGTAACCAAACTGAGGCTGGGAAGGGAACGGAACGGAAGGGAAAATAGTCTGTTCCCTTTTTCAAAATGTGAAGTTGTATTACTATTGCCAATGGGTCTGAAGGGAACAAGACAAACATGGCAGCATCACAATAAAGTCTATTTCTGTTGGCCAGAGCCATGTCGCATGTGCTCCAGAAACACCTATTCAAGAAAGACTCTGGAACACTTCGCACAGCCATCAAAATATCTTCATCATATTCTACTGTGAGAGTGACTCTAGGCACTTATCTAAGTAAGTTCTATATCTTGTTCTGCTCTTGTTCATCACATTCTGTTCTGTCTTGTGTCTCCCTTTCTCTTTAGCCGCACAAATAAAACGGTTAAGCCATGAGCCTTCTTGGTGTTGCCTACTGTGGGAAAGCTCTCCCTTCACAGAACTAAGAGACACAGAAACTTTGGCTTTCAAAATTCCCACCAGTGTTTGTCAGCGCCGGCAAATCAACGTTACAGTTGGCGAGCAAAGCAAATGTAGATAAACTCACTGTTCGATGACTTCCTGGAAGCACATCTCGGCCTGTGACGGCCTCCTAAGAGATCTCAAGCACAGGCCTTTGAGCAGCATGGCCAGTCCGTAGTCATCGGAGTAACACACGTTGCCACCTGAATGCCACAGACAAGCACATCTCTAAAATATTCACAGCAGGACATTGGTGACCCAAGCGGCCACTTTCAAGTAGGAAGGTTTGTCAAGAGAATTTTGCATGATGTAAATCGATGGAAACCCTCAACCTTTCAGCCAACATGATGATCATTTTTCAAACCAAGGGATACATCAGAAGAACAGCCAAGTCTATTCTTTTTAAAGTAAACTGAAACAAGAAAATAGACAAAATGCTGATTTCCTGGGATTCAGTCACTAATAACACTCTTTTATTTCACTTCAGAATTTGGCAATCTTCTGAACAGGCTGCCACATGACACAGGTGACTCCAACAGACAGGTATCCAATGAGTCCAGCCACAATGAACCAGGGCCTTGAAACACAGGTGTTTGCAACCAACAGGTGGTTATACCAAACTTGCAAGCAAGGTTAACACAGAGATGGCTACAACGGACACATCCCTGACTTTATGATCAAAACAGATAGGAGACTATAGTACAATGGTAGCCCCGACGCGCGGGTAAAAGAGCAGCCAATGGCAGCTTGTGGTCGGAATGCAAACATCACTCGATCGTAACAACACAGACCAGCCAGCACACTGTACAGTGTAGGTTTTAGAATCAGTTTGCTACCTGAATACAGTGTGCCTTAAGCACAGGTACACTGTTATTCTGACCAACCTTTTGTTTTATTGAGGTTTTTGATTGTTGATTCCACAATGTCAATTACAGGCAGTAACAGCTCCTCCTTTTGGCCAATAATGTCAAATCCATTCCATGTATATATCAGTTCCTACAGACAGAAAAAAAAATCAAGTTCTGTCCGTGACTAGAAGTCTATATAAGTCAGATATAATGTTCTTGGCAATAAGTGTAACCCTTTATTTAAACATCCACAAATCAAATCAAAATTTATTTTGAAACTTCAAAATAAGGAGAAAAAAGTTGTTTTTTTAAACTCACCAAGCCAGCAAGGGTGTTTTCAATGCCGTGCTCAAGAAATTTCTTGCACTTCTGGACGGCAAACTTCTCAAACGGGATGGACTTGCCCGCCACCCGCTGCTTGAAGTCTGGCACCTTACGGAACATCGCGTTCAAACTCTTCCTGGTCTGCTCGGTCTGGTCCGGGCACATGGACAGGAAGCAGGCTTGCTGGTAGAAGTAGGTGGCCTGAAGGGGTCAACAACAAAGACTTCTTGGCACAATGTGGGATCTTTTTTTAGCCCCTTGGGGGCACACAGCACATGGCATCCTTGGCTCCCTCAGGCGCCCAATGTACTGCCATTTGCCACATTGAACTGTTAAGTGCTGGTAGCTAGGAAAAAAAAAGTCACCGGCTACTCGAGGAAACTCATGGCCAGATTAAACAGAAAGGAAGTATTCAGATGAGTTCCCAGTGGGCAGAGTGGACCGGTTCACAGATCTCCAAATCACACTAAAATTTGCTGGACAGAATGTGCTCAACAAAGCTAGGCTGCCAGCCAAAACGTTATGGGAACTTCACTACTTATGATGAGTAGTTCACAGCTGTTTTGCTTAGCACAATTTGTCCTGCTTGACAGCTCTATGAAATCTGGCACCACCAGCGCGCTTCACAACTAGCCATGACAGACTGAGCATGCCCGCTGACCTTTGACCACCGGCTCTCCTTGCAGAGCTTGTCGGCATACTTGCAGGCCATCAGCCAGTCCAGATTGAAGGCGTGGCACCACATGAGCTCCCAGTAGCAGATGTGGTGGAACTGCCGCCACTGTTGCTGGGAGGCGATGCACTCTGTAAACTTATCGATGGCCTAGACAGAGGACAATCAGCCAGAAATTCAAATCATATTAATTGATCAATCCATCATTTGCCTTAGATGTAGATTTTGATGTTCTTGGAGCTACACTGGATCTTAAATGTGAAATAATCCAACAAATATCAATAAACATGTCACTGATACCAACACTTTCATAATGTCTGAAGAATATTTAAACTCCACAATTTGAAAACTAAATATGGATTTAAATCACCATTTGCCACTCCGTTCTTTAGTGCATGTTTGCCCATCATATACAGATTGTGTCTTTCTCATTTTGAGCCCTTTTCAGGTTTTCTGCGTGTTCCCGTTGTAACTTGTATTCGAGAATCTTACACTACTCTGAAAAAAGTATACTGGAAAGTCGTCAAGCTATTGAACGAAATCCTGTACAAACATGTTTCACACTAACAAATCCAATTCCACACATATGTGCAGTCATTTCATTTTCAGCTGAGCAACAAAGTCTGAATGTACAGTCTCGCAGTCGTTGCGAGCCATGACAAGCATTTCAGTGAGCGGCTATGGGTAGTCATAGTGATACAAGTACGAACACATCAGTAGCAAGAGTCATCGCTCCAAATTCATAAATTAGGCAGGGTTCCCTTCAAGAGGACATTCCCCTTTACTCTTTACCCACCGACGTCAGGTTGCCCGTGATCTCCTCAATCCGGCCATCAAAGTACTGGAATATGACCCCTGTCGGGTACTTCTCCAGGCAGGGGGACAGAATTGTCTTGGAATGTTCGATGTCACCATCTGCTGTGCCTGGGAAGTTAAATAAACCAGAAAATTGAGAACCTCTCTTACGAAGATGTTGTTTTCAAAGTCGACAGTAACACCATCGTCAGAGTGAGGAAATGAATGTAATCAGTTATGAACGGGGCAGACTGGTATTAGACTGGTGCCCTCATAATTAGATGAACTTCTTCCAGCATGTCAGTGAGTTGTTCCGGTTACCCAGCAGCTTTATAGAAGCAGCACGATGAACAAAGACAAAGGAATACTTTTGTCACAGTTCATTTGTACAGTTTGTGACTGTATCACTTGTGGTAGATGAGCATTGTGGTGAACTTGTAAAGAAACCGCCTTCCACTGAAAGAAACATTTCCCTCTAATCTTCCAGACACTGGGGCACATTCATGCAATGGTCAGTTCCCAGAGGATGCATTGGGTAGATTGGCATAGTTATGAATCATTCAACAATAGGTTCTGTGATTGGTCCCTACCGAATGTATACGTTGCCACCGTGTGGTAACATATGAGCACCGATGCACAGAGTGGTGCCCTGACACTGTCCAACTTGCTGCCCGACTCCAGCTCAGAAAGACCGTGGTCCTGGGAGGAAGAAAAATGCAAGGGAGAGAGAATGTTAGAAAAGATGTCGCCATTCTGGGACATCAAAGGACCTTTTGAAAGACAAGTCACGAAAATACATGAATTAAGATGACTGAATCCCAGATCTGTACAGTCATCAAACTGATATCACCTCTCAACTCAGTGTCTCCGGGTTCGAATCCAACCTTTTCCTGCCAGATTTTCTTTGACTCTTTCACGTTGCTTTTCAAATCCACCTCTACAATGAGACACTCCTTTGTTTGGTATGACAACAAACATTTTTTTGCATTGTTATTGATTGCCTTTGTTCTTCACCCTCCACCTGTTCTTAATCAATTCTTGCTTTCATCTTGAAGGGCCTTGAAAGGCCTTTAAAATGTAAGCTAACTTGTCTTTCAAAAGAACACCCTTTAGACTTTTGAAACTTACAGGAGGTAGCGCCTTTGAAGAACGCTTCCCTGCACTGGGTGCATGGACATGAGAGAGACTCCATCACAACAGAGATTTTATGATTACTACTCCCACTGGTTTATAATGGAATTTCTGCCGGTTGTTTTTGGCACTTACCCTATCCCCTGAGAAGCCGATGAACTCCAACAATTTCATGATCTTCTTGGGAAGCATGGAGATCATCTAGGGAAAAAAAACAGGGAGAGATTTTTCGTAAGTATCAACTCCTCTATAGGCTTATTTACAACTCAAAAGTACGGTTGGAAAAACACGAAGACAGCATGTCTTGAAAAGCACGTTTTGAAACACAAAGTGGTTTTTTTTTTCACATGTAATGAGATAAAAATAAGAAAGAACTTTGTGTTTAACACCCTTACGTAAATTTCCATCTTCACATTAAAAGCATTCACAGAAAGGATGTTTTGTGCCCAACCTGTGGTATTTCTGAGAGGATCAAAACAAAACTGTTGGGGAGTGCTGTTAAGAACACTTGAAATCCATCCTGAAGTGCTTTCACTTCTCTGTCCACAACGTAGCTTGCAATTATCTGTAACCATATCTGTAACCTCAAACCACCAATATGTTCGGACACTTCCTACGATGAAATCAAACTGCACGACATTCCTCGGGGAACATACCCATGTGATGGCAAATATTGGTCATCTGTACCTACCAAATTGAAGGTACCAAGTCCTAACCGGACCCCGCTCTCAAAGTGCATCTTGGAATATTCATCCTTCCAATTTCTCTGCTGCAACATCTGAATGCAGTTCCTGGTGGATTGCGAACAGTGAAGATTTATAAATGACTTGAGATGGCCAAGATTTGTAGATTTGATTTCCTTTAATATAGCAAAGTTGGGATAAAAAGAATATTTTGCTGATTGTTTCTCGGGATGATTTGATAACTGCACATCCTTCTTGATATTCAACAGCTCTCAAAACTTCCAGTGGGCTCGTAGTCAAGTCCGCATTTAAGGAATTTTACTCACTTGTAAGACTGGTGACCACTTCTGATCTTCAGACCCCCTTTGATGAAGCTGATGAGGTTGTCGTCTTGAATGAACGTGATGAGTGCTCTTTCTAGAATTGACTCTGCATAGCACAGCTCACCATGAATCTCAGCTAGACGTGCAAAAGAAACAAAAGATGTTTCCAGAATCTTTTCCAAGAAGAACCATGGCCCTACACTGCTACCAGGGGGGATTCGTTCCTGGCTCCAACTTCCAAAGGAGCATGTGAACAGCCATGCCAGGCATTCCTGGAACATCTGCACTGCAATCAACTAATAATTTAACAAATTCTACTCGAGAGCGTTTCCAGAATACAGGTTAAAAAGGAAATCTGGTAAAGCCCTTACCCAAGGACACCATATTTTTCTTTCTCCATTCTCTTCGGAGAGTGACCGGTTTCACCTAGAAGCACTGAATATATTCCTAGTAATTCTTGGTAGTATTTTTTGTGTATGAGTACCCTGAGGGAAACATATTTTATTTCAACAGCACATTTATGATTTCTGTCCACTGTGGAAAACACTTGAAAAAAAGACATGAACGATTAAGTAACGCTCAACAACTGTTCTGGTATTTTGTCCTTCAGATCTATACATCCACGCAAATGTACTTCATAACTGACTCCCTGAGGCATACTGCTCTGACTTTTTACTTCCAGAAATACATTAGTAAGCACCTCTCAAGATCCAGTGGATTTGGAACAACATCACCATTAAGTGCTTTCATCTACAGATGAAAATTTGTTTGCATATACATACATGTAGATTTGGCCCCCTTGAAAAGTAAGGCAGAATTTCACGGCCCCACTTTTCTTGAACAGAACCTGCATCAATTATTTGACATGGACCACTGACGGTAAAACGAGGCAAAAATCTTGCCAAGTTAGGCAAACATTTCCTTAATATACGGTGCAGTGTAACATAAACATTTATACCCCTCCATAAGAACATGTTCACCAATACATGTACAGTACAAGGGATTGTACAATCATTTTCCTACCTCCATGGGTAAACTCATCAGGGCATATGATGCACATGGTACCCATGGAAGTAAGGTTTGCCAGAATTCATCTGGACACATGTGTAATGCTACTGCCAGTGTGTCTTTTTTATATGTGTATGCTTAACTTACATTTAATTCAATTTGGCCCATACAAATTTTCATTACAATCATAGCATCACAAATGTGGCCAAAACTCTTTCGATCTGTGCATGTATGCATTTTAAAAATCAATAGAATGTAACAAAGTGTTTCATTTCAACATTCCATTCCCTTTTTTAGTTCAACCTCTTCCCATTTGACTACTAATTATCAAGGTCAAAGTTGACCTTGGCAACACAATTTACCCAGAATCAGTGAGCATTAGACAAAAAAGTGGGTGCCTTGAGTGAACATTCTGAAATGTCCCCATGACAACCAAAACTGAAGGCATGCAAACAAGAATGAGTCGCTGAGATAGCGCAAGCCAAAAAATATAGTAATAAGAAACTTCCAATAGGTGTACATATGAATGTAGCAAATTTCCTACAGGCCTCTCTACCCAATGCCAACACTCTTGGCACACAGAAAAAAATTCATAGCATTTTAAATTTGAAATGACTAAGATTAATAAGACAGTGAGATTGCTATGACAGTAAGAAGGATTACCCTGTTGCAGATTTAATGAAGTGATTTTCAAACACACCAGATACTTTCCATCATACATGTACAATTCCCTCATGATTATTTTAATTTTTTTGGGCGGGGGGTGAGGGTTGCTTCGGTGAGATTTTTTTCCCCCAACTCCACACAAGAATTCCGTGGAGGGAAATTTCACAAGAAAGCCTGCCGTTGCGGCGTCATCGAAAAGGTCAACCCTGCTTTTCGGAGTTCTGCCCGCCTCTAATTGCTTTTTCCAAGATCCGACATGACGAGAGACACAATTTGGGAGAGGACATTATTCCATGAGGGTGAAGTACGTCATAGACTCTCAGGCTCTTCTCAGGCTCGTTCATGGTTTTTCCTTTTTTTTTCAATTTAGGAGGAGCCACGGTTTGATTTTACAATTCTCCAGTGCAAACTGACCAAAATATAATATACTCTATATCCTTTCTGAGGAATACTCTATGCACGTACATGGTATGTGGAACACACCTTTTGACTAACAGTTTTCCCTTTTATAAGACAACGATGTACTGGAGATCCCATTTTTTAAATCAGGGTTTTTGTTTACACATTCAAGGAAATCTGAAAATAGATTAAGGATATTTTTTCTGAAACACATCAAAATCTCATCATAAAACTTGTATGTGATGTGCCTTAATACCAGTGCTTTTGAAAACCAAATAAAACGCCATGTGCTTAAATGAGTTCAATTATACAGATATTCCTACTTATTTTGAGCAACCTCAAATCCATGCAATGCCAAATCTCCAAAAGATACATGATTACACGCCCTTTATGCACAAGTACAATGTACAAGTCGCCAGGATTTTCTTTTGCCAATTTTCACTGCTACCATTCTGCCCAGAGTCCAATTCTCTTTCAACGCTCCATTCCCCCTCATTTTCCACCACGATTAATTTTGTAAACAACACAATTCATCCAAGTGACATGGCCACACACAGGTTGAGTGTGTGTGATACCCCACACCTGTGTGTGAGAGATAGTGTCCATGTTCCCCCAGAGTGCAGAACATGTTACTTGGTCTGCCTGGTCTGCCGACAGTTCGATTATTCAAATCCCCGATAGCAAAGTCCAGTGGTTGTGTATAATCCTCATAATCCCACCTCCTGAATTCAATTAGTCCTTGCAGGGAATTGGATACACAGGTCATTAATACAAGTTGTGCAACCATGGCAGTGATGACATCAGTGGCTAGGAGCAACAAGCTCAGAACTTTAGATTGATTTACTGGCAAAAAATATCAGTCACATTGCTAACCAAGAAATTCCCCAATAGCAGTTCTGACAACAGAGGGCCCCTTTGAGTAAAAATACCCACACCTTAATACAGCTGATGGTGCACAAAATATTTCTTTGTGATTCACATCTAACCTCGAAACCAATAAAAAGAAATTGCCCACAACCACTTTTTTTTCCCACTATTATTTTTATTTTGCTTCTCCTGTATTTAACAAATAAACATGTATATTCAGTTTAATATTTTCACATTCTGCATAAAAGTAAAACAGGCCAAAACACGTTTAATTGAGTTTGCTCTTGGGAGTCCAAACAGATGAGACAACAAAACAAGACCCATTAAGACAAAAAAACAAAAACAAGAGTATGGCTAGATAATATATACGTGCAGTATGCGTATTATACATGTATGTAGTATATCTTATTTTTGATATTTTTATATTGTCATATGTCTACAAGACTTATTTCTGAGCCTTGCCTGTTATTGTGACTAGCGTGAGGCATGAGGCCTTGAATGTAATTATATGCAGGGAGTTGGAAATATTTTCCAGACACAAAAACCTTGACCAGTAGAACTCTTCAACCCCAAACAAGCAGTTTCGAGTCTACTGGGCATCATTAACTCCAGCAAAACTGTTTCACGTGTTAATTTTCTGGTAAAGCCCCAATTTAAAATGCCTTCTGAATACCGTATGTACATGTAGACACCATGTACAAGTGTACATGTGGGCCATTCTGTCACTTCAGGTCAAAGGTGTAACATTTTTTGTCCCTGCTACACCTAACCTGTGTACCGCAGTTCAACAGTCAAAATATTAACACCAACCCAGTGTGCTAATTAGATGTACATGTACATGTATACATCGGTACTGTGCAAGCTCATGTATATATACATGTACATTGTATCTGCATAAAGACAGACTATTTGGAACAAGGATTTCTGCCAGCGATGGGTTCATAGTTTTGTCCAGAATTTTCTTTCTACTCCTACTTGAATTCTGCACTGAAATTAGCTTGAGATCAAAACACAATCCTATTTTACATGTTTTAAGTATATATGCGCTCCAATTCCTTCATACGCATGATCATGTATGATCAATGTACATATGGGTCGTTCTATAAATTAGGGGTCCAAAGGTGTGACATTGAAGTGTCCCTGTTACATCTGACCTTTCTTATTCGACATGGAACCATCACTGAAATTGATTTCAAACTTTTTCTATTTGTTTGGAAGGTAAACTGCATTAATTCATCACTCTTGGAAATAAGAGAATGTGTTCTGAACTTACATAATGATAAATGTCAGACATGACAAGGACTGGGGCAAAATTGGACCCCTAATTTATAAAATGGAAAGGGAGCTTGGGAAATAAATGACATTGTTCGATAGATACATGTACATTAGTAAACTTACGTACATGCACATGGCATACATGTAGCCACCACACCATTAATGCATTTACTCACATGGTGTCCATTAACAGTGTAAAGTGACAGAATCAAATCAATACCAAAAAAATTGTCGGTGTTCAATATCAGGCAATTAAGCTTTTCACAGTTTGGGGGAAGGGGGAGAGGTAGCCAATAAAATGATGTGATCTGCGAATACTCAACATAAAACATGTGAATGAGTATCATTGTATTTACAAAGTCGCAGGCCGGCACCCTTTTGTCTGATTTCCTTTTTGTGTGGAAAAGATTTGTATTGTTTTTAGATTTTTTAAAAATGTTTATAGGGGTTCGAATCTGTTTTTTCTCAGTTTTTACACAATCTGCTCTAAACCTAGTTTTCACAATTCATTTTGGCACACATCCAATCTTTTGATCTGATCAGAAAATAAATTTTAATAGATTGAAATATAAGCACTTCTAGACGTACATGTGCAAGGAGTTCAACTTCATAGCTTCATGATACTAAAGTGCCTCTGAAATGGAAATTTTTTCAGAAGTTTTTCAGATCCCCTGAAGTACCTTAGGAATGACTTGCTTCGTTTTTTTTCATGACTGCCGATAGTGGCGCACCGGCCCTGACTTACCGTCGGTGTAGTTGTCGTAGTTTGCCTTGCGCACCATCTTGGACATGGACTCCATCATGTTGCTGTGGCGACGGAAACGATTGGACACCTCAATGGAGTTCTTGACCCACTTGATGGCTTCGGTGATATCGTCCGGGTCAAAGGTCATGATGGCCTGGAGGTAGCTGATGGTGCCATAGCCCAAGGCATGGTACATACTGGAGGAAACCCTAGAGGAAAAGAAACCAACACGCTGATGTTAACATGCCTAGGGCATTCGTGATTACGCTCTTTACCTGAACCCTAACTCCCTGCATTGTAAACGTCACTGAACAAGCCTTAACAAAACATGAATACTGCACTGCCCCTAAATGCGCAAAAGTGGTGTAATTTTCTTTACATAAGTCTAGAATTTAGCTTCACTTTAATGATTAAAGGCACTGATACCTCAAACAAATGCAAGCAGGGTAAGCCAGCTGGTCTAAAAATATCTTTTCATTTGCATGCAACTTGTGAACTGCTATTGAGTGCATAAGATTCATTTGAAAAAAAAAAAGGCCTTCTTGGATCTGTAACAGTTAATTTCAGAAGTTTCCAGACGACTGACTCCTCTTTACATGGAAGTATTCCATTCTGTCTGTACTCCCCATTTGCAATTACTAACATACGTGTGCTCAGTATCCGGTATCACATTATTTCATTTTGGAGTGGATGCGAGACCGTACCATGGTTTTAGACGTGACCTAGCCTCGTTGAAGTTGTTGTTGAGGAAGAGATCCAAGGAGACCTTAGTGTCCTCGATGGAAGCAGCCAGGTCCATTCCCTGGGCTCTGTGATAGAAAAACAGAATGAGGAAAAAAAAAGACATTCTGAAACCTTGAAAAAGCAGAGCTCAGCATGCGGGGTGCTCCAGCAAAATGAGACTTAACTGCTAAAAAAAATGAAAGATTTAAAAGTTGAGAATTTCACAGAATCAAGCAATGGAAGATTCTGTCGGTGTGCTGTCGTCATACAGTCGAGTGACTATGGATCTGTTTACATGTAGATGCTGGAATATCCCAGAAGGCTAAAGAAAAGAAATTGATCTTGCAAACGATACAGGGCCTGCTCGTTTCTTATTCGGAAAGTTTGAGAACTAGTCCAAAAAAGTTTTAATTCCACGTTGCTGTCTTGAAAGTTTTTCATATTCAACTTGGAATCATCCAAAGAGTTGAGTGTAACTTGTGAGTATGCACTGGAATACTTTTACAACAAGATGCCAAGTCTTTGTTCCATCCTGAGCCACTTTTATGCCTCTCATTGAGGGGGGGTCTGATTATGACAAAAAAAACACAGCGCATTATGTTAGTAAAAGTGTGTTCTACATATAAGGGTGTTAAAAACTGTACAATTACCTATTACACTGTCGGCATGTTTAAACAAAAAAATTGTTTTTGGTTTGCAAGATTTTCCAAAAACTTCTCCTGAGTTTCTGAATTATCTGCATGATAAACTTCACCAAGTGTCTCAGCCAATGTTCTCTACTTTTTTCACAGATCACGACCTGAGCTATGAATACAGGCTTTCATTCCCACTTGTGCCCATTCCAATGATTTTTAAAAGTTCACAAAACATGCACGTGAATTATTTTGTTTTGAGATTACTGTATGATGAAAACTATGGTTAGAATGCTTGCTGGGCAGGGAAAAGCCCATGAACTGTAGTTTATTTACTAAACTGAACATAGATGCAAACTAAACAAGCCGGCTGGAATAACTTTCGAGAGTCATCTTACAAATCCAGAGCAGTGTTATTGATCATTCAGGAATGAGGCACAATTAGCTTTGGCATTTTTTTCATCTGCCTGCAGACTTCAGCAAACTATTGCTCGTGTTTACGCCGCAAGCCCATGCACCGTTTGCGTGTAGACCTAAAACAAAAGAAAAGGTCTAGGGCTAATAACATCAGTGATTAATGACGATAAACAGGTCTGCACCCGTCAAAGAATGAGAGGTTGGGATTAATAAATAATTCATCCAAGCAGATGTAGGTATCGGCACCGAGGATTACATTAAAATCACTGACACAAAGCTTAAATTACTTCATGTACATTGAAACCATGGCGTGTGAAAAGGTGTGCCACAGGACTCAATCTGACACACAACAGGAGCAATTATGATCGTCACTTACAAAAAGGAAAAATATGTTCATTGGTTCAATTCTTCCACACACTTGTCAAATTCAATTGAACAGTTTCCCATGTGATTTTATTATCCCATGTATTCAGGTCTTTACGACATCATCCTTTTGCAGATGGAATTTTTTTTTAAACTCAATGAAAGAAAACTTAAAAACATTCCATTCACAACAACATACACTGTTCAGTGAATGGAGAATTTATATGCACCCACATGTAATATGTGCTAGGCCAGTTTTTAACAAGTAGAAGCTCATGGGCTAAATGCGGATAACGGCCAAATAGTAACACATAAACTGTCCATGGTCTAATCAAGCACACTGACAGGACAGACACATTTCTAATTGCATTCGACGCCTTCCATTAGCCAATCGACTGTGATACCGATAGCCACTCTGCCACTTTCATAAATTTACCTTGACAGACATACACGGATGCTATAGCTACTGACAAAAAAAAATGCATTGAATAAAAATAATAACAAGGAGAAGAATTGTAACCTGTTCCAACAAAATCCGGACTAAGAAACTAAAAACCAAAATTGAATTTGTGTAATTTTGAGCACATTTTTAATAATTTAGAAAAGTAATGATTGGTTTTCCAATGATCCATAATTTGTGCTATCAACCCTCCCTCATCATTTATCAACATTTGTTTCTGTACTGCTTCCTCCAAGTTTTCCGGGAAACAGGTCATGATTGTAATAATTACAAATACAGAAATTATCAAGCTACTTAGTCACTGATGACAACAAAGTTCCTAGAGAAACAAGGAAAGTGGAGGGCTTTCAAAATTTCTTGTTAAAAAGTGCTCAACTAAAAAGCTCCAATTCTGACACTTAAAAACAATGCCGGAATGAATACAAGTAAGACACAGTAAGAAAATACAATGATCAAACAACAAGACATAAAGACAACAGTTAGTCACACATTCATTTCCAGTGCAGAAAGATCTTTTACAAGGTGACAGTTTTTTTTCTGATTGAAAATCAACTTCACACACACTGAACATTCAAAACAACAATTTCCAACAACTTCTAGGCTGAGCAGACTATACCCCAAATTGTTGAGCTTCTTTTAGGGAAGGTTGCATCTAAAGACATCATCACTTTTTACAAGAGACTGACAACCAAATCAAGTGCATGTTTGTATTGATCCTGCAAAATGAACTCGACAATCATTTACAGAAATCCTTTCATATGCAAAAACATTGAACATGAAAGTGAAACAAACACAAGAATCGTATTAATTTTAGAAACCTAAAATAAGATTTATCAACCCCTATAAACTTTACATGTACTTAGGCAAGTACGTGTAACAGTGTCTATGTACGATGCATAACTGTTTTACCTACTGTGTTGGTTTCATCACTACCAGCAGAAGTTGGTAAGCTATCTTTACGCGTACCATAATCAATGATGTGCCAGTATGTACATGTACATGTACATGTACTCTGTACATATATGTACGTGTTTGCATGCAAGAATACTCAACAGAAAGCATCGGTTTCTTCTCTCGCTCCGCGTACATGTAGTCTCAAGCTAGATTTTCAGTGGTTTCCTTGACCTTTCCTTTACACTGCAGACAGCCCTTTGTCCCAAATGCCTCTGAAACTGTTTTTCAGACAGATGGTAATACTGGGCAAACTGTACGTGTGCAAGTCCACACAATGTCTTCAAATGTGGACCTCTTTTATGCTAAAGTCCACAAACTGTACACCAAATGAGCACATGAGTATAAGTACATGCAAACATATACAATTAGTCCACAGTAATACATTGTAAGTTCTATTGAGAAGAGTTTTTTTCACACCTTTCTCATTTGGTAAGATTATGACTATCCAGTAATTCAACAAACACATTTGTGTGTGTAGGAATTCCGCGTACATATACGTACATAAGAGAAGCCTCAGTGCATTGTGGGATTGCTCCTGACTCCTCGGTGGATGTTGCCGACGACGAACAGGTGGGCGCATCTTCGGATGCTAACATGACAATGAGTGATGGAGGACTCTCCCCCGAGGATGCCACGGATGGAGAGACCGAGAGACGAGGTCTACACGAATGCCAATACCACTTGCAACAATGCAGTCCTCACACTGGTAAGGGTATACAGGAGTGTGTACATGTACATGGCACACAGGACAATCTACGCACTAATGGACGTCTGTCACGTGGATTTTCGCGGCATTAAATTCAATACAGTGTGCCTCTATGAACGTGCATGTACATTATATATGCCACGGTGGGCTATGCTGCTATACAGCAAGGCTCAAGTCAACGAGAGACCGGTGCAATCAGGCAAGGAGGATAGATTTAGATTGCAATTTATTATGCCCCTCTCTTTGCCAGTGTGGGTGTGGCTAAAGGAAGACATGCATGAATATTAATCAAGCTGAGTTTATGAATATGAATCAAGTCCTGAAAGTGAATGAGGGGGTACTTTTGTGCAGAAAATGCAGTGACTTCTGCCTCTTAGTTTTTGATATTCTGGAGACCATGAATCAACACTGAAAGAACAATGTTATGTATTCAAACCATGAAAACTTTTTGAATTAAAAACTGTTTATATCAACGGGTGTTCAAATACCTCATTAAAGCCAGGGTGGCTTTGAAATGTTTAGAAAATAAAATTCTTTTTTGAAAGGTACATGTAGATTGTGAAAATCAATGAAATAAATGTGACTATGCTTTGTTGGAGACATTTGTCCACATTTCTTGTCCACAAATACAGCTGTGCACTGAAGTTGTGATCATCCAAGGTTTTGGACACAAGTTGTACGGAATGAATTCTCCTCTACAATTTTAGAACCAATGCTAAAAATAAATCACAATAATAATAGCTCTATTTACAGATGGTAGCCAGGTCATCTAAAAAACAGATGTTTTTTAATGGGCCATCTAACAATATTAAAATTGTCAAAAATAATGTTCAACTAAATTAATTGCCACAGTCAGTTTTGAATTAGATGTCTGTGGAAGAACCAACAGGAACTCTTGGTATTTTTCACTGACATTTTTATATCCATCTCTACCATGATACCGGTACGTAACTAGTGCACAGTGATACATCAAAACAAGCTCACTTTGCTCTTTGTAATGCAACTAGCACAAAACTACTTTGCGTTTAGTTTTGCTTTGAGACCACTCTGTGTACGGCAAAGATTTCCTCAGTGCTCAAAGTGCAAATGTCATGAAAATTAACAAATACTCACTTCGGTTTTTCAGAGACTTAAGGCCAACAAGCTGACTGCTCCTTAAGATCACCAAAGTGTTAAGTTTTCAACAGCAAATCAGCACATTTGGCCTGTAACTAGATTATCATTCATGCTTAACACGGAAGTGTTAACAAAAGGCATGGCTTTGATGCATTAGTGATGTGTTGCCTTCAGAATAAGTCTAGAATACCACAGAGACTACGGTGGCCTCTCTTTGACCTTGTTTTGACCATGGTGTCCTTTTGTAGTCAACCAGACTGAACTTTCATTTCAGCCAAAAGGGCATCTGGCACCCTATGGACACCATGCAGGTTTTTTTTCTCAAGACACTGTTTTGTTTTTTTATACATGTACATGTAGATACACATTTCAACTTTGGTTTCACTAATTTCAAAGGGTATTTTAATGCCTTTGGGGTTTTCATGCCAAAAACTGCAATGTCATCTCAGGTAGAAGCTGTAGATGTACATATGTAAATGAATACAACTTAGTCAACTTTGATGCATAGGCTTTCAATTCAAGGCAAGTTGGACAATAACAGACTGCACACCCCAATTAAAAAATGCAGTTGGATTCTTGGTATCAGCAAAAATATGAAGGAACGGTGGCCTTATCCCTTCAACAGCACAATCCAAGCTGGAACTTTCATAATTTAACAAGCAGGGCCTATATCAGCAGGGAAAATAGACAGCACAAGTCAACCGTGACCCAAGAACGTGATTGTAGCACCCACACAGTCAAGGGAGGGGCCAAGCTACCAGTAACAATACCGCCCAGACGGCATGAATATTCATGACATCTGGCCAAGTAATCGGGTTGATATCAATGCTAAATGAGCTCCGATGCATCTCTTAGAGCACAGCAACCATTACCATCAATATTTCACCAGGCAGCCCAAGCAGGAAGATGTAGATACAGGTATGTGTTATCCTTGCTCCATAAAAACCACACCATAGCACTCAGCCCTAGCTGGCTAGCTATATACACAAACGTCAACGATTGCAGTCTACATGCAGGCCCTCTTCTTAACCCAAACAGTCCTTAACTCTCCACTTGTTGGAAGGTAAAAACATTTCAATGTTTTATATTTTTTACATTTAGGCATTCTTTGTTATGGGTTTTGCTTTTGGCATTTGTTTGCTTTGGGGTTGCGGGTTTGGCCAACGATAAGAGTATATTCATTGTAATAGTGCGTATTTCAGCAGTCCAAGGAGGTCATCACCTTGGCAACACATTAGCATATGAGACACATTATTAAAACTTCACGCATGCATAAAACTCACAATCATGCTTGCAACTAACTCTTTTGTGATTTACAACAAACAGCACGCATCATAAATGACCACTTATTCCTGTTTTCCTAGACATGTTTTCCAGTATTTTCTTCTGTTTAAATTTTAAAATTCCAAGGAAATGAGTGACTTGGCACGTGCCCTCAAGCCCCTGAAGTTTGCCCTTCCTCGCAAACTAACCAAACACGATCTCTACACTCAACCAAGACTGAAACAGGCTTTCAACCTTAATTTTCACAAAATTAAAACATTTTTTTTAAATAAATAATATAAATCTAGTCTCAATATTCCAAAACGAGCCAACTTTACAATGTGCCTTTAGAAGATTTGATACTCACGTGACTGGAAGCTTCTCACATGCATCATAGAACTGTATAGGAAACGCAATGCATAACAATAATTAATAACTTTTTACAGTGTTGGTCGATTCCAGCATGTTTGGAATTGAATGCCTCTCCATCCAGGAATCATGATTCCATTCAGAGTCGATTCCAATTTTCAATAGCAAACATAACAAACTTGAAAAACAATGAAATCTACTGGTAGGCTACATGCATAATTGCTAATCACTCATCAGAATTCATCATGATATCGAATATCTCTGAAGTGTGAGCAGCATGATCAGTTATGTTCCTTAAAATCGTTTTGAAATATGGATATTTGTTAGTGGCACAAACTGTTCAAGGAAATCAGACCTGTGCCCTTCTGCCCTTTGTTTAGGGCTTTTTCGAAGCTCAGGGAAATAAGATCAATCATTATGGCTTCTACAAATTTCTGGGTATACCGGGCTAATGTTTTATCAATTCACAACTGATTTCAATCTTTCTCTAAGAAAAAGAGTCACGCCGTGAATTCAACGATAGCTATATTCGGGGAGGTACATGTACACCATTTTCACCAAATTAAAAAGAGCAATCATTCCCACGGCAAATGATGTAAAACTAAAACCGATTTTTTTTTACCTGATCTTCCTCGTCGCTTGCATCAAACTCAGCCATGATGCTCAGGTACTAAAAATATACTCTTAAAAATGGCGACGACGACAACAAAATGGACTGATGCGTAGCTGAAGTGCCATTAACTGCATTTCATTGCATTCATCTTGCATTGTTGAATCATCTGAGAAAGCAAATGAAAACATTTATTATTTTTCCACATCCTTGTCTTTCTTTCTTTACAACACCAACATAGTGTGTCAAAGGTCACCCTCCTCAAAAACGGGATACCACATCACCTGTACTTGTAATTAATCTGATCAGACGGATGGTAAATTGTTTTTACGTTTGAAATATACTTGCTGGATGCAAATTCTCAGTCTGATGTGAACATTCAATCTGCATTCTTTACTCTTAGGACCATATTCACTTTCAAGCATCTTGAAGTGCAAAACAAGGGGGCAAAAGTGGTGCTTTCTTTCATTTTAGTGCAGGATTTAGTTCAACAAACTCTGGTACCAATAACAAAAATGACTGCTTGCAACGCTGAGGAAAGTTGGAATGCTATCCGAATGAGCAAGCAAAAAAAAAGTCTGAAGAGAAGTCCTAAAGTGCTAACAAGTTCAAGTACCATTTCATGATGGTGATGGCTGTGACTTGAGTGAGACTTGAGTTACATCATACATGTAAAATGCACCTGCAAAAACTGCTACAAACCGTTTGCTGGCTAGGTCCACTGACTGTGACCTAAACTATCAATTTAAAAACAGTTGCAGGGCCTGAGGTGCCAAGACTACCCCTAGCACAATCTTTCTCTAAGGCAAAGTGAAAATAATTTTGAAGGACGCTGCTTTAGCCAAAATGCTGGGCCCAGTTTTACTTTATATTTGACAGCTTTGTTAGACAAAAGTCTTATTCCATGGTCCAACAAGGGGGGTCGTCAACCAAATCAAAGTTTTTACTGGCCTTAGTCTTGGTTAAGTTTGGTGTCATAAATATAATTAGAGGCCTAGTACTACCCTAACAATCATCGGGGGCCAAAGACTAGGCAAGGCCGGGCACAAGTGTCATGAATGAACTCTAGTATCAAAACCATCATAATCAATCGAAAACAGTACAGTCATACAGCAATGCACTTTGACATTTACTACTTCAAAGTTGTATGGCAATTGTATCATTTCTCTTTCTTATTTTTTAACCAACTCACACTCAAAAAGTACTCCGACTTCCTTCAACGTTTCCTTATACTGTACTACTACTAGTAGTACTACGACTCTACTTTTATTACAAACTTATTCGGTCAACTGTTGATTGGTAACTCTGTTTAGCGCCCTCGATTGATGTTTATCGCGTTATTATATCCGGCAAGACAATTTGAAAGAATATTGCCCTTGTCTTCTTTGGTCCAAGATGAAATAAGTTTGAGACCATTCATATCATTGCATTTTAAAAATCTGGTTGATAATTTTTTAGAAGTTTATTTGAAAAGCGTAAAATTATTTATAAAATCATGTCAAACTTAACAGGATGACATTCTGGGGCGGGAGACAATTTTATTTGTAGACCATCTCGGGAAAAATGAAAGTCTGGTGCTGTTGCTTTATTTTGTGTTAAGTACGTTAAGATCGTTGAGATACTAGTGCACTATATATAACGCAGTGGATGAGGCTAGGCCGTTTTCCAATACTCAGCTTTGGCTCCGTCTCAGGCTTCAACTGTTTTTAACTAGCTAACATTGAAGATGTAGGCGCAGTAATTAGGTTAATAGTGCCACAAAACATCAAATAAGATGCAAGAGAGTCAGAAATTACAGTAATCAAATTGAATTTAAACGCTTCAGGCCCACAATCGGGGATTGGTTTTGGGAACGAAGCCTCAGACGGAGCCCAAGTCGAGTATTGGAAAAGGGCCATGCTAAACGTGAACTGAACGTGCCTGTCGCGTATGTGCCACAGGCCCGTACTGGTTGTGCAAGTCTCAGATCTGAACCTTTCATGCTTTTACTAGTTTTAAAATTCACAGATATACTCACGTACCAACATGAATGACGAGGAAGAAACATACAAACTTTGGCGAATCAGAAAGACTCTTATGCAGGTAGTCATTGTTTATTATTGGGAGCCTAGGTCCCCGAAGTAAAAGTAGGCCCAGGCCTAATATTTTTCAAGTAGGCCCTGTTTTTTGTTTTGTTTTTGAACATGTGGAACTTAAACTTAAGTGATCTTGGAAAGTTGGACTTTAATCACAGTTTCCTGTTTGGAAAATGAGATCCAAAATGAACAGCCCCTTCATTTATCATGTTTCTGCAGGTCTCTAGCCTTTTCCTACCTCCATGGTTCCACTATGCCCATCATCTAATCATTCACAATCATGATCGTGATGATGGTGTTGGTCTGGTCATGGTAGTGCAACATAATCCGAGTAACTTGGACTCTATGGGGCAGTGCGGACATCCTGACATGCAGGGATTCTCGCAAAATGACTGGTAGGCCTACTGCCCCTGTGAAAACAGCGACCATGGCAACGTACGCATGTACCAGCCAGTCTGAGGATCGGGTTAGGACCATCTTTTCTTTGATCAGTACATACATGCATGGTCATTGCAGTTGTTTTCACTGGCAGGGTGTAGTTGCTACCCATAATTTTGTGAAACTCCCGGATGTCCACGATGTCCCATAAGCCTTATCGCAAATACTGCATGGGTGATTTTGCACAATGGTCGAAAGGCATTGTGGGGAGGAAATGTTGCACAATGGTAGAAAGGCATTGTGGGAAGGAAAAAGGAGCAAACATTGCCCCTTTTTCCTTCCCACGATGCCTTTCTACCAGTCGACCAGTCAACAACTGTTTCCTGAGTGGCGCAACATCCGTTGTACAACTTACTGTGGGCACAGCTACCGAACATTGGACTGCTCAGGAAACAGTCATCGGCATGCAGTACCTGTGATTCGACTGTGGTGTAATTGGTTACAGCTCTGGACCCGATGACTTGAAGTTGAACTCCAACACAGATAAAAAGACCACCAATGATGCAAAGTCATGTTTATAACAAGGACAGTTTTACGTCCCGAGTATTTGTTTTGCTTTTTTTCTATCACTGACAATGCAAGGTGTTTGTTACAACAAGGTCATTTGTGAAGTCCCAAGGACGTTGTTAAAATACAGTTTCGCCGTATCCACACTTAAAAAAAACCCAGATACATTGGACCCTACTTTAGCTGTTAACATGTCGTCAGTCTAAGCAGTGCATTCATACAGATTACTGCCCTTCTGAATTTGTTGACTTCTTGTGCTGGCATCTTGTTTTTGTTTGCAGTTGTGTCATGACCGAGGCTACCTGGTGACTCAAGATGAGTTGGATCAGACGCTGGAACAATTCAAAGATCAATTTGGAGATAAACCAAGGTGCTGATTCGCTATGTTTTTTTCGTCATTTCACCAGACTGCCAAGAGTAAACCTCAGCCCCAACCCTCCCGGATCCTTGAAAATCCATCAGAGAGTTTAGAGGAGTTTGAACTATTTGAGACGATGAGCCCTGCTAGTACAGCATCCCACAGGGGTTGATGCATCCTAAAATTTAAATAAAGTCAGTCTCCTTCCGTCGGCATTGGTTTCCTCCACAGTGACGAATTTTAAAGGATTTGGGAAGGTTTCAAACAAGAATGCCTTTTGAGTCTGGAATGGAATATTTTCTACTAAGACAGTTTTAAATTTCATAGGTTAGAGGGAGGACAAAAGGTAGAGTCAATTTAATATAACACTGTAATACTAACAAAGTGAAGCAAGTAATGAATGAAACCGTCAAGTTCCAGTATCACAATTTAGATTGTCTTTTAATCAAAGCTGACTGTACTTTTCCTCCCTGCTGTGTCTGTTTACAGCGAAGACAGACCCGGAAGAAAGGACCTGACGATTCTCGTCGCCCACAACGATGACCCGACAGACCAGATGTTCGTCTTCTTCCCTGAGGAGCCCAAAGTTGGCATCAAGACCATCAAGGCGTAAGTTGGGCCGCAGTTTAGCGAGCTTGTCTGTCTATCTCCAGAGTCTCTGTTGTCTGCCGTGAGGTTCTCTCGGCCAGTTCTCAAAATAGAGCCATTTCCAGACACAAACCCTGAGGCTGACATTCTGTACTGTTGTTCAGGGCTTTATTTCTTTGGATAAGCTTATATGGATATTTCGATTGACTTACTAAATGTAAGTGGGAGGAATATTGGGAAGTTTTGTTTGAAGAAAGAAAAGCCGTAATCTTGAATGACTCAAAAATTGACTGTGATTATTCTTCCCAATTTTATAAGCTCCGTGGCCTCAGAAACATTTCTTTTCCTGAGTCCAGTGTTCACTTTTTCTGGGCAACCTTTGCTCACTAAAACTGACCAGGTCACCTTGCTGAAGGTGAAAAGTCCAGCGCAGACAGTCCGAGGTGGTTGAGCAGTTGGAGAAAGCTTGACATTCACCAACAGCTTGGAGGTCACACTGCACACAGTGTCCATGAGGGCGCATGTTTAACCCTACCAGACGCAGCATAGTGCAACAGGTGTGAAAGTCTGGTGCAGTGTTGCAACAGCAGCCCGACAAACTGGCCATGATGAGACAGTGGGAGTTAGTCCCATTGAACAATGCCACTGTTGGATCTTGTGGTGACCAGCAAGCACAGACTGGCAGGCTATTTGGCCTTGAGGAGAGTTGACCTTTTGGATCTTGTTACACTGGGCAGGCAAGCCACTTTGACAAATGACACAGACTGATGTGTCAGGCAGGGTTTCTAGCCAAAGTACATGTACTCTGTAAGGTTACGGTCAAGGTGAACTAGGATGTACATATTGGATGGCCCAAAGATCTGACTTGCCGCCTTGGTTATTTTAAGCGTTGTCTCAGTGACATACCCACGTCAAAAGTCCTACAAGTGTTAGTAGTGGTAAGAATTAGACTGTTTAAATGGTAAAACTAAAGCCAAATTCACCCCTTTGCAGCCAAAGAGTTTGCAATCTGTGCAGGTACAATTTGTTTCTCCCCGGGATTTCAGCCCAATGTGGAACTACTTATGTGCCACTGTAAAACTGTGGGAACACAGCATCAGACAACTTGTTCATGAAGGAGTTAGTGCCGACGTGAAAACATTTGCTTTTTTCTTCTTTTTTTTCCAATCCCTCCAGGTACTGCCAGAGGATGCAGGACGAGAACATCAGTCGGGCCATCATCGTCGTCCAGCAGGGAATGACGCCGTCTGCCAAACAGTCCCTGAGTGACATGGCACAGTGCAAGTACGTCCTGGAGCAATTCCTGGAAGCTGAACTGCTCATCAACATTACAGAACACGAGGTGAGTCGAGGCTTACCCCGGCTGCCTTCATAAAAGAGTCCTCGGTGTTGTTATTGAATCCATTGTAATTTTGGTCACGGGGCATCAGGTCTGAACACAGCTCGAAGACAAACATGCAGTTGAAACGGAAAACATTGGTATTTTTGTTGTCCCCTTGTTACTAGTGACAGATCGTGTCAATAGACCTGCGATTCCATCTCCAAGGACTGTGTCTGAGCTCATTGAGAGCCTCTGGTTTTGTTTCTATTGTATATTTTTTTCAGCATGTTTTCATTCCTTATCATGCTAAGTCTTCATTAAAAAGTTTATTGATTCACATATCAAAATCAACAAACCAAACAATTTAAAATGTAATTTCATCCAAAACGTTCTGGGTCATTTTCATGGAGGCCAGTTATCACATCAAATATTGTTTCAAACTATGATGGTCCAGTATTTTGTGGTGAAGCAAAATAAGTGACCCAGTATGTCCCCTGACTTGTAAATTATCTGTTTAAACAGTGCTTGTCATCGGAACAACTGCCACATAGGTCCACCGAGAAAATGTGGTGCGTCAGCACTGTTCTTTGCACAAAAATTTTTTAAAAATCGGGGTAGCTTCAAATTGTTTTGAAAACCTGTGATCCCCACAGCTGTTGAATATGGCTGTTCATGATTAGCATTAGAAAGTTTAGTCAGAGACCAGTACATCCAGCACTATTCGAAATTGGTGGTTTCGGTTGCTTACAAGTACATTGGCAAGTAGCAACATTGCTAGTCGGTGATTGTTTTACTTTTCCCTTGGCACAGTTTGTGCCTGAGCATGTTGTCATGACAACAGAAGAGAAGGCGGAATTACTGGCAAGATAGTATCCTTTGACCATTGCGTGCGAAGCCCACAGTTGTGCATCCATGATGCCCTCCTTGGCGTCAGCGACAAGCAAGTTTAGTAGAAGTTGTTTTAGGCAATGAGGGTATAGTGATCTTGCATCTGATGTCACATCGTTGTCACTGAATTGGGGAAACTAAAACTGCTCCAGCGATGGTAGCCAGTGCAAAGAGTTTGTCGGATATTTATTTCAATTTTGAATTTAAACATCCCTTTGTAGTATTGATAAGAGAAATAGTCTCTCGTTTAACATTCTCCTTTTTTGAGTGGGGAATGCCTCAAAGACAAAAATCTGTGCCCAAGAATCGCTGAAATTTATTGCTCCACATCCTGTGGTACCTATGGCACGACCAGATTTACTTAGCTGCCATCTGAGATTTGAAGCTTTTCATGTTGGAGGTAGCAAGTAAACTAGATAGATTTGTGCTAGCACCGTAGATATATCTCTTTCTTGAGTATGTGGAGTTCTGAAAAAAAACGATGGTACTCAGTGGTAGCACAGTCATCCTTAACCTTTGACCTCAGCAAGCTGAAAGAGCACCAGTTACCCAGAATTCAACAAGGAGACCCCGTAGCTAGATATTTTGGACTTAAGCGTGGACAGGTAAGAATAGAACCAAATAGTGTACAAATATAACTGGGGCCAATTTCATAGAGCTGCTTAAGCACAAAATTTGCTTAAGCGCACAAAAAAAATTGCTTAATAAATCAGGTAGCCAGCCAAAACTCCATGTGATGTATATTGCTTTGGGATTGTATTTTGCTGTCTTTTGGTTAGCATGACATCAGATAGAGTTTGAGCTGGTAACCTTTGTTTTTTAAGCAAAGTTTTTGCACATGTATGTTGAGCATCACATCACCCTAAGCATTAACAATTCATGTACACTATTAACCACTTGCTGCCGGGTGCTTTTAAGAATGTCATGCCTACAGATGGGCGATTTTTCAACATCTTTGGTTTTCAAATATCTTCAAAACTTCTTATCTTTTTTTCCTGAATGCCTAAACCCCATCGAGTGACTGTCTGGTGGCTACTCTAATCTGACAGACAACATCTATTGATGCCAGAGTATTTCAACCAGGCCTGCCGCCTTGTAAAAAGAGCCCAGATTGTGTGGTGTTATTCAATTTTTTTTTTTTGTTTCTGAAACTGGCGCAGTGCGCTGCTGTTATCTTTTCAATAGGGACCAGATTTCATCGCTCTTCCCTGGAGCACTGGAGTGCTTTTGTCCCCATTGGTAATCCACTCATGCTGAATGCCACAGACAGTGGTATAACCTTTCAAAACAATGACGGATTTCCTCCGCTGTTGACAACTGAAAAAATGTTGGAAATTCCCAGCAGCTCTGTCTTTTGTTCTGAGTATGGTCTTTTGTTACAAGGCCCTGCTCTTTCGTCCGATTTCGGGCACCCCGGCTGTGCATACAAACCCAAGGTACCCAAAACCGGGTTCCCTGGCAGCATATGGTTAAAGTGCCTGTAATTCACAGGATCTGCTGAAATCTTGTCCTTGTCGGCCCTCAGGTCGTGAAAATCATCAGGCCCAGCGAGACTGCTGGAAGATACATCTCATATCGTCTTGTCCAGTGAGATCCGAGACACTAGCAAAGTCTTGGTCATCTTACCGGCACCTGCTACTCTGTGCAAACCGGCCACGTCAAGAACTAGAGAAGAGTTGCCCCTACCCACAGTAGACAGGTCGCACGACAGGACGTTCGCATGGGTGACTTTTGTCTGAATTGGAGGAAGATGGTTATCCGGAGCAAAGAGAGCATTTGTCTTTGTTGCCATCAAGCCCACAGTTAGGAAGCTTCACTCCTCTCTGCCCCTAACTTCCATGGTTATCTGATGAAGTCTTTCAGTGAATCATGATCAAGTTATATCTTTGGTGACTTCAGTTCTTTGTCTTCTCGAAGTATTCAGAGTCTCTTTGTGCAACTGTCAGAACAAGAGTCCCTCATTAAACGAGAAGCCCTTCCACAAATTTGAAACTGTCTAAGATTGCCATTTTTCGTTCTTCTACTTGTCGCATGATGGATCTCAAAATACAACCCAGTATTTAATGTTCTGCAGGGTTTTTCATGTTTTTTTTGTTTTCCCCACTCTGAGAAGCATTCGCATCAGATTTGGCAAGTTGATAACTTTACCTGGATACACTCTGAATTTATCCATTGCTTACGAGTTTTCTGAAGGGCAAATCATTTGTAAATAAATGCCATTTTGACAGTACGTGTACTTTGTTGTGAATTTCATTCAGTGTGTAGCATACACTGTGATTTGTGCAGCTTGCCGATTGTGTTCACAGTCATCAGTGTTGAAGTGCCCTACTTCTGCGAGTTAGGATTGGTAAATCACCTATAATTCATGCATTGAGCCGACAACTTTAGAAAGGTGGGGGGGTGTTGCGAATAGTAGAAAAGGGAGAGAGTTGAAGACTATAGCCCCTTTCATCAATCATTAACATACAAATTTTAAATCCATCCCAAAAGGGGAAAGAGAAGACATGCAGGTACCCTGTTTTGTGTCCACCTTTCACCTTGAATGCAGGGTTCTCAACTAGAGGCCGACACGGAATAGGCCAATTTAGTATTTTAATCTAATGAGACAGGGCCATTTATGACAGAAGCTGCAGAGAGAAATGTTTTAAAGAAGCTACATTTTGGACTTGCAGATTATAGGGCAACCCCCCTGAACTGCAGAATGTGTGCCAAAAGCTATATCACAGTACGTCAGAACAGAAGAGTAGGTCCCAAAAGAAAACAATAGGGACAGAGGTATCAGTGTCTTGCAGAATTTTGTAAGGCCTTTTTTCTGGAGAGTTTTTGAGTCATTAGAATCACTAACAATCTTCTTGGTTTATTTCAGAACTTGTGTCCCCAAATTCCTCTTTATTTGACATTTCTAAGAGACCGGCAATTTCCTTTTTAACCGTCAGGGCAAATAGCTATAGAACAATGTCCTGAAGCATTTCTGTATTTGGCACAAATCGACAGCTTCTTGTTGATAGTTTAACAACTACAGACACGGAATTCCTCGCACTAGTTTATGTAAACCTACTTGTATGTGTCTCAAGGGGTTGGAGGGAGCAGGACTGTTATTTCGTGACATTTTTGGCGAAATTGAATGAGAAAGAAAGTGGGGTTTAACAAGCTCATGAGGACTAAAAGTCATCAAGAGGGAACGTTCCGAAACGGGAGTGAAACTGGACAGCGTTGATGTCAGTGTACGACCTTACATATTTCTATTGTAATCCTTCAAGACAGTAATAAATAGACATTTTTTTATTTGGGGGCTCGACTTCCTGCTTCTTTGGGTGCGTTGTTTCAATTCCCCAAACTCCATCGACAGCGTGAATAGGTCATCTCAAAACATGTTAGACTGAAAATAATTTACCAGTATTATGCCCAAGACCTTGGTCATGAATGTCAGAGGATGCAATTATGTGCCATTGTTTCCCTATCGAATAGGTAGAAGCTCAAAATAAAATGCAGAATCTAGCTCCACATACTTTATAAATACTATATAGCTTAAAGTTGTATTTCGTATTAGGGGTATCATGCAAAGCACAGCAAACTTTAAGCGTATCCTGGTCTGTGCTTAAACAAAGCTCAGCGTAATGTTCAGGCACGAAAGTAGTAGTTTCTAAGGGAATTTCTGTGATCAATTGTTAAAAAAGAGAGAGAAAGGGAAAAGAAAATAAATCGGAAAAGGCAGAGAGGGGAAAACACGCACATAGACAAGAAACATCGCGTAAAATAGAGCCAGCCAAGTGTCCGAACAAAGACTTCAATGTAATTGGTCACCCGCCATCGGTCAATCATGAAGATTTTAATAATCAAATTCTATGTCAAATAATGCATCGATTTATTAACAGTCCAGCGACGGCATGCAAATAAAAAGACCTCTCCCGCAGTTCTGCTTGGCTAAGTGACCCGGCATTATTTTACCGCGGCGCATAAGTGCCTATATCCCACCCTGCGGGGTAGTCGCCTTGGCGGCGCCCTCTTAATCAAACAAGTCCGTGGGCATGACAAAATCGCGAGTCATTGGTCCATGAAATCTGACGTCGATAAAATAATTCATCTTATCTCTTTGGTATGCAAATTGGACTGCCGCTCTTTTATTTCGGATATTACGCATACATGTAGATACGGATACAGAAAAAAATTAAATAAGATCTATATAGCTTTCTGCACTTACGACCCCGAGTATCTAATTAATGTATTTAATGCATTTCCTCTGAAATTTGAGCTCGATATTTTTCCAGCTTTAGGCATTTATCTCCGTGGCTCCAAATTTGGACCTGTTTTCAGACACTCGTCTGGCCTTTTACCGACATTATACATGTCGGCTGTATATAATAGGAGCGCTTGTTGTACAGTACATTGTAAATCGACACACAAAAGAATTCCCATCCCTCCCACATCCTCCTAACCGATGCTGGTATGCTGTTATCATTTCACTCTTGAGGGCGTGCGTATTGTGGTTGACAGGAGAAAATAAGGGATCGGCTCGAACAACATCCCATTAATGTTGCCTAAATTTCGGATGAATGCAGGCTGGGTCAGGAAATTCTAAGATAGATTGGGATTGATCATATGTCAAGATCCAACTAATACTTTAACTTCGAATGACCTTGCGGCAGACAGTGTTTAATTAAACTAATAGTAGTAAATAAAAGGTAAATAGTAAACACCCGATATTATGAAATAGTGTATCCGTTGAACATTTTGTGTTCAAGTAGAACTTGAATAGAAAAGAAACAAAAGTTCTGATGATTGCAGTTTGAAAGCAATTGGTGATTAGTTCATTAACAATATCAAAAACATCGCTCACGGTAAACATTAACACCACAAACCAAGAAAGCATGGACATGCTCAGCCTGGCGAACAGTGGAAGAAGGGGCACTACGGGGTTTGCCTCGACGCACACTGCTGACATCTACACACTTGGGACCTTGCATTTTATTTTCCCTGTTCTTTTTATCCGAGAGAGTTCGAGATGCCCTAAAGGGTTGCACGCAGACTATATTCTACAGCCATCTACAAACAAATAAAACTGAGCGACAATATGACGCGAGTTCTTTTGGCCGTACTGTTCATGCACCGACTGAAGCAGCCGTATAATTGCGCCGAATAGAATTCGATGACGAGTCCCAGAAGCTGCGCTCGCAGCTGTATACGGTTCATTCCTCATGCACCGCTGCCAAACCACCCATACGTGTTCTCACATTCTAATCGAACCCCCTATTACTTTTTATCCTGGATGAGCAATGCCGAGATCTTTCCGCTTTGTCCAAGACTTAAAACCCTTTGCCAAACCGCGAGCAAGAGCATTCATATCCGCCCTCATCCTACCAGCAGCAATAAACAGTCACTCATGATAAAGCCACACATCCACTAGACTCTGCGTGCCTGCTGGGCGGTCGATATTGAAAAGATCACGAACTAACAAGGAACCAAAGTTACTCCTTCAATAATTTGCCGATTGTCGCGACTTTGGGTCTTTTGCGTAGCCCCGATCCCACAAAGATACCCTTCACAAAACGTCCAATTGTCAACAGAAAGTGTGAGGTGTGCACACGACCGCGGTGACATCTAAGGAAAAACCGCAGCGGCGGCGTTTGTTATTTATATATGCTAATGAGCTTAATTGATCTGCGCCTGCGCAGTGTCTGTTTAAAGTACGGAAGACATGCGCACAGGGATTTCCGCAAAGTTCAATTTCCCAAATGGCGGCGGCCAAGAGACACTGTGCGGGTCTTTCTCCCGAAAAATGCCACCGTTTTAGCCATCCAAACAGTACAAGACACCGGGAAAATGGACATAAACATCATCCGGAATCCCTTCTGGACATCAGTGCCAAAGTTGTGGCACTTAATATTCCCTTTCAGCAGGTAGAGGAGAGATTTTCGCGCATTCCGGAGCCCGTGCAAATGCGGATTGTGTTCTGGTCATTTCCACGTAATGAGAAGGATATTTGTATGTACTCATCGCTTCACCATTCCACGGTCAGTGAAAGCGAATATCAAAAGTTGCCTTTCCAGCGAGGAGTCAGACTACTGGACAACAACGCAGTGGATCATGTCCTTCAAGTTGGTAAGAAAAAATGATCGTGCACATTGTTTTAAAATGAGGGATTTTCATGTGTTTTTTTTACAACCGTATCGATTCCCATTGACCGACACGCATGTGTACACAAGCACTGTGTACACTGTACCATGGCTGGCATAGCGCGCCGTGAACGCGGTGCGGTACGGGCGATTCAACGAGCGATCCCCCATCTTTTCATTTTGTCAGCCGCGGCCGTAAACTAACACCGCTGTACGGCTTTGCCTGTGAGTTGGCCTTTGCCGCCGCGCCCAATCTTGTTTTTAACCTGACCGCTAGTAGACGTACAGCTAGTCTTATTCGTGATGCCGTTGAGGTATAAAACACATTTTATTAGGAAGGATCTGGGAGGCGTGAAGAGGAAACAGAGAGCGTAATGGCGTCGTGTAAATTTTTCTACGCCGCGTGACCAGCCAGCCGCATATCTGACCGGTGTATTGTGCGGCATCGATTCGCTCTGTCGGCCCGGCGCTGCTGCGGTGAAGCAGCCCTACATTATATTTTTACCGGAGTGTACAGCCTTTGCTATTTGTTTCCATTATGCTGGGTTATACCCGCGGGCTGAACTGTTTATTTTTCACTCGAGTATACAGCTCCACTGTCGCCATACCACATCTGTTAATATCACTACCGGCTCCTTGTTGCCCCCAAACCTTTTTTTTCTGTTAGAATATTTCTGGCAGAGCCCAATCATGGGTACATTATCATGCAAGTGGACTAAGATTAGTTTGTCAAGCTGTTCGCCATATAGTGTAAAAAACGGGGCAGTTCATGGGCATTTTTTCCCCTAGGAAAGCCCTGTCCTGCTGACTTCCTGTTACTGGCCAGTGGGCATGATACAAGTTGGCTTTTGTTTATCACTCCGGCCAGGTTGAAATGTGGACAGGAAATGGTCTCACTTCCCTGAAATTTGTGTGCCCCAGTCCGGTTACCGATTTTCTCGTTAAAGCAGTTCAGTATCCTAACAGCTGTAGTACTGGCCTCAGTTTGTTCTCTAGTTTTAGTTTGTAGGTTAGAACTGAAACGCTTATCGTAATCCATGGCCCATGCATTGACTGTGTGTCAGTCATACCGGATGTTGGGCTCAATCATGATCCGTCTTAATGATTGATACATACATAGAAAACCCTCAGTTTGAACGTTATTTTAGACTTCTCTGGAATCCCAAAGGGGGGAGGGGGCATCATGGGCGACTTTAATTTGTCGTGGGACAATCATGGCCAACTTGAATCAGCAGTGCATTCACTAAGATAATTAGAAACAGAACACGTCTACAAGCTCATATCCTATCGATGAAGTTTCCAGACAGTAGTTTTTGAATTGGAAAGAAAAAAAAGAGGGCTAAAAGTTGTGTTGCTCAGTCGTGATTGACTGTTTATTACAGGAGAAATGACAAAATTTGAACGGGTATGTACCGTTATTTTTGATACAGTTTCAATGTTTTAACCTATTGAAGTATTGTTTTCATTTGACTTGAGAACAGAGATTCTATGAAATTCATGTTCAAAGCTGAAGAGGTGCAGTTGATTTAGTTTACTAGACGGCATTTAAGTTTGGTGAAATGATTAAGGCCCCTCTAGTGTTCCATCTGCTTGTAGCTCATACAGTGCACATGTAGGCCCCACATGTGCTGTACATTTTCCAGTGAGACTTTGGTTTGACTTTGAAATAGGCACTCGGATTTAGAGAGAGAGAGAGAGAAAAGAAAGGAACATTCGCTTCTGTTCCTGATTTCCATGGCCATCGTGGATGCCATGTACATAATTATGTAAATCTACCAGTGACTATCTTCTATTGCGCTGTTCAGATGATAATAAAATCCCATGGATTTCACAGTCCACAGTAATTCTTTACTTGTTCAGGGACTCGTTCATTGTACACCAACCCTCCCTCATAATGATGGCTTGTTTGCCGTGGTAAGTCTGTGAGGTTGTGCTGCCCCTTTTGCTGTTGAGTAGACTTTTTGTGTGTGCTGGTGAACGAGCATTGTGTGGTTTTCGCCCTGCCTTCAGTATGCAGGCATTACCACCGCATAATGATAACAAACTGGAGAGTGATCAGTGTGTGGATCTGACCTGTTCTAGGGTTGCGTGCGTAGTTCACACATGCCAGGCTGTAGGGCAATAATGCCTGTGGTGTACACAGCACTATAGCGTGCCACCAAGCTTGTGTGGCATTTCCTCCTCAGTCTGCGATGCCCTCCAAACTCAACACTCATTTCCCGAGCTCCGCAGAATTGCACGAGGTGTAAGATTTGGCCTGATCTCACCCTGCTGGGCGGAGAGGCCGGGCCGTGATGGTGTCAGCGAGCGTGCATTACAGCCAGCCCAACAAAAAAAACCCATTTGGATGTGGTTACTAGAAGGGAAATAAATGCCTGAATCTCTGCTAGTTTTGTTGTCCATGGTGCGGGGGACTCTGGTTAATTACATTGTACATTATTTGCCGGCAATTAATCAAACATGCATCAATCGCAAGGGTTTTTTGTTCGTCAAATATATGCAGTTACCATATTTAAGCAGGATGAAAGGTTTGGAATGCAATGCCAGGACCAGTAATTTGACAATACCAATGAAATAAGCTTTGAAATTGAATATAAGCTTGAATAATGAAGTAAGCTTTGAATGCATATTTGAGCATGCAGTGATGATGTGCCACTTGCTATTGACAAAATAAGCAGCGAGAGAAACCTAAAGGAAATAAATGCAAACAAAGAAAATACATGTAGCTAAATGATTGTGAGAAATCAGTTCCTTAGCTAGCAGATGCAGTCTTGCCCAACACATCTCATCTCAATCTTGCCAAGACACCACCGACCAGCACTTACTCATTGGCTTAAAAAGTCACACGCTCACAAAGCTCAGCTGAACAATGCACACATTGCCCTCCCCCTATTCTTGTCTTTCTTTGCCTATTTTTTTTTTTTTGGGGGGGGGGGAATTGGCAGCGTAAAACATTGCCAGGGGTGGTTTACACGGGCTGCCATGTAATGCATACAGGAGTACACACGGCGGGTCCAGTTTCAGCGAAATTTCTTGACTTGGTGTGCCAAACTGATGGGAAGCAAGGCCATTATTTGCTGTATCACATGACAGATTAGACATTCTGGTATGCCCATCATACGGCTCACTTGGGGCGCATCTTGGGGGCAAGTGGTGCATCAGCATTACAGATAACATGCCAAATTTGGAGACAGTCACTGATTGGTGTATTGCTTGAGATTTTCACCATCATGCATGTGAATTTCTCAGGGTGACTTATTAGGCACGGAACATGCCATGTGGTTATGAAGGAGATCAGAGAAATCAAGGAAACTGGTACATTGCATGCTCTTTAAAAAGCACTTTATTATGAGAAGTCCACATGTTTTTCCACTCTTACTTGACCCCAATGATCCTAACACCAGCCAAATTCCAACGAAAGAGTTTGTTGGGATCTGTTAGGACGAGTACTGCACTGGTGTACTGGCTGTGTTTTATGTGGGATTACCCGTACCACAAATAAACAGAGTTCAAGTGTTTATGTGCATTGTGCACAGTTTACCATGAGATTTGTAAGGATGTGGATGGTTGCCTTGTATCCTAGGTAGTCGGGGTTAATTAATCATGCACGTTTTATAAATAAGGGGAGGGGGACAAAATACATTTTGCAAGTTAGCAACACATGTTTTGAATCTGTATCAAAACTTGACATGGTTACACATTCACTGAGGTGTCAGATTATGTGACGCTCCTTTTTTATTTATTTATTTTTTTCCCGTGTTGGAAATTGTCAACTGTGCTATGTATTTAGAGATAGTAGGAACATGTACTAGTAGTTACCTTCAATACCAGGCTTGGGGCAGCCAGGCACAGTTTGACTATTAATCACCTTCCTCAACACCAGCATGCACTGGAAGGGAATGGTCAGTTTGGCCAGGATCTCAAGGAAATGCCTGAATTCATCGCAGCTGCCTCACTTGAAAACTGTGCACCCGAGTTGCCCCTGCTCAGAACCCTTGATTGAGTGGACATTGTGGAACAGGCAGGCAGGTCAGTCCCAGTCTAGCCTGCAGTGAATCTAATCTTTCAGGTGGGATTTATGACTGCTTCCTATCACTCCATCTGTATTCACTCTGCTCAATATCAACTCTATATAGAGGTACATGTACCATAGTAGAGTCCAGGATTTATTAACCTTCACATGTCAGTGGAGTGACCTGGAAAACTGCTTTTTGTTGATGGTGGAGGTATATGTACATGGCTGTTCTAATGTGTCAATTTTTTAAACCAATCTTTAATGGCATCATACAATTTAGCATCAGTACTTGACATTGTGCAATTTGGTCTTCAGCGTCAGTCACATCCATTCGATTAGTAATCTTACTGGTATATTAAGTGCCAGTGAAAACATTTTCAAGAAAGCCCTCTCTCATCCCTCAAAACCCTCCGCTGTTTTTGAATTCACAAGGCAAAGTAGCACAGCTCTGTGCTGTGAGCCAGTTTCGAACACCGGTTGCACTTTGGCAAGGGTCATCTGACCATGATCTGCCTGGCATCCCCACTACGCACCCGACTGTTTCCGTACCCTTTTTCTCACCCCCTGCTGAAGCGACTAGTGATGCCGTAGGCCAAAGCAAAAAAAAAAAAAAACCAGCAAAGAAAGATTGTCACGTCAACAACAAGCATGGGAAAGCAATCTAACAGCTCCTGATGTCCCACCCAGTGCAGAGGGGTTCTCATTGCTGATTGCTGGCTCTGCCTAGTAAAAAAAAACAATCGTGCGACTGGAGGCTGGAGTGATTGGCCTGCCGTGATGTGGTGTTTGTGCACAGGAAGGAATCGCCCGTGACATACCAGCGAGGAAGTGCGTAACTTTTTTGGAGGGGAAGTCTGTCTGTTTAGCCCATAATAAAACCCCTTCTGACATGTAGGTAAACAGGATGAACCCTGATCTTTGCTCCGAATTGCCTATTTTCACTTTCCGAACTTGGACTAAGTGTGCATTTCCAAAACTGTCAGATTTGATGTTTTGATAATTGTTTATATTTTAGTGAGAACAGGATTTTGGGGTGCATTTCCACTGCTCAACTTACTCCCAGAACAAACAGAAGTAAACAAAAACTTTGGAAATAAAATGTATGTGATTGTGATTATGATGCGAGCCCCAAGGTCTCTCTTTACGTTACTCTTTCCCTTGCTCACAACTGGAGGAAATCCCTAGCAGTTTCATCGCTCGTCACTTCTTGCTTCCTGAGAAATTCTAGACTCTTGACAGCGTCAGTGCTCAGTCCTCATGTGCTGTCGGTGAGCCTCGTGTTCGATGGCGGATACTCAAAGTACCCGCACAAGCCATTATTAAAAAAGGAAGGCCGCCATTGACTTTCCGTCAATCAACCGGCGAACAAAAATCCAGCGGCAGAAACAAGGCCCTTCAAATGACCAATCTGGGTAGGACCCAAGCAGAACAAGAAGAAAAACACAAAGTGTGCAGGTGTTTGCACAAGTCTGATGCTAATTGCCCCACAGTGTTCCTTGTTCTTGTGCCCAGATTGGACACCCTTGGCACATGCCACATGTTCTGCTGACTGACAGGTGTGTTCAACCCTTGACCCCTCACATTGGACATGTACTGCATAATGGGCAGTCAGTGTACACATATTTGTATTGATGAAGAATGAACAAAGGTTTCGATACTGTGCCCTTGCATTGCTGCAATCCTCCTGTCGTAACATGTAAACAAAGCTTATGCACTGAACATTTTTGTGGTCAGGTTTGGTTGATGATAAATCTATGTTTGGAGATGATTATATTATTTCGATGTGTTCAGTTTGTGCTGGATGATTTTCTGAGATTTCATTGTTTATTTGTGAAGTTGTGATTATTTTACCGGGTATTTATTTTTGTAACCTTGACCAACATGTACCATACTTACATGTAAAATGCTGTGCATTCGTATGATATTACTTGATTTTTCCCCTCCCCCCTAAATTTATTTCCCAGAGTCATGAGAAGCAATTTTGCTTGTCCGTGTAAACTGTCCAAGGAATAATCCCTTCTGACCAAGACACTAATCTACTCCTCTACCAGATCACGATGAGGGAGTGTCGTGATGGGAAATCAAGGATGTTTTATTGGCTTTTTTTTTAATGGTGAGTCGTTTAGCAAATCCTTTCCATTGCGTGTGTTGCACTAATTTCCCTCCACTGCCCAAAGGAAGTGACTGGGTCAAGCCTAAACATGATGCTGACCAATCACCACTCAATCTTTGCAGAGACGTAAGTAACGTACAGTGGGCTATACAGTGTACTGGTATGTACTCCTCAGTTTAACGCCGGCAAGTACATGTATATCAGGTGTATGGCTCACTGCGCTGAGGTTACCTGTCATTTCTCCCAGTCATACAGCTATTTTCTGCTGGGGTATTACCTTTTAATCAGGGGGTTGCGTGCCAAGTCACGAACTCTGAGTCAAATTCAGCAATGGGGGAGGGGACCCGAGAAATCAACGAGTAGGTGGCCTTGAGAACTTGTATCGTTCCTGACCATACTTTCATGAATTTGCAAGTGCACCCAAAAGTTTGTGAATAATTGATTCAACGCTTCCTTTGCAATCTGCCTCCCGAGATGCTGTGTAACAGGTATCAAGTTAATTGATGGACATCAAGGACATCAGGGTTTTGGTGTGTGTGGACTAGTCATTTCCCAAATCTTCAGCTGATACAGTCCAAGTACCAGTACATGTACATTTGTAAACAGATGTGATAAAGTGCAGTGCTCTTAAACTGCGCCCAATATGTACATGTACAAGAATTTGAATGATGGAAGTTTGAGACCATCAGTGGAGGACAGTGCTAGTAATGACAAATGACAGCTGTGAAATCTACTCAAAACTCTTCAAAATTAGATTATTACACATTTAATTAAAAGAAGATTGCATTGGGGTCAGAAGTATAATGTAGGAGCGATTGGCAAACATCTTAAAACCTAAACACAATCCAGGGGTCCTAAACTTCACTAAGTTTCCCTTAATCCTGGGCATTTCCATACAAAAGCGGCAATTTATTCATGCTGTTACCTCTCATTATTACTCATAATTTACAAAAGAAACAGAGTTTTCAAAAAAAGTGGAATTAAATAAAGGTAATGGTGCCTTATTATTTCCGCTGTCAGTTTTGATTTAAAAAAAATCATTTTAGGCAAGAATTAGGTACAAGTATCATAACGAGGTCAGTAACGTCATGACCGAATTTCCATTTTTGCCTTGCTGCAAAAATCTGCCAAGTTTCGTTGAAGACAAAGGATCAAGAATAGGAAATCCAGTATAGGAAAGAAATCCTCTAAATAATAATTTTTTTTCCTTTTTTTCCCTAAATTTAAAAACAGCATTTCAAGTGCATGCGGCGTGACTCATGAATTTGAAAATTCCCCGAACTGTGAGGCACATCGTGATTTCTTTTTAGTACAGCCACCTGCAATGGAATCTCCGGGGGTCATTGCACTCTTCGCCTGTTTCCCTTCAGATTTGCCCCCTTGTGGGAGGGGGAGATGTCTCAAACCATTTCCAGGATTTTGCCTACCCCTTCCTCCCCCCCACCCACTTGTAGTCATTGCTGACTGTCCGGGGTGAAATGTCTTGATCACTGTCTATACAAGAACGTTTTGCCAATCGTCTGTGATTTAAAAACAAACAAGTGATTATTATTTTTGTTAAATTCAAAATGTGTTATTGAAGTTTACAAAAAGGTAGCTTTATGCCTTTTTTACTACAAGTGCATCAACCTTTGATATTCAAGTGCACTACTAGCATTGAAGAGATGGTTATAGGTACATGTACATGCACATTGCTCTTTTTTTCCAAATGCTATTATTTGAAGAGGACTGTTACATGTAGTTTGTTTGGTTTTTGGTGTTCGACTTCTGTCCTCTTACCAGAAGGTTTGGGAGGATTTTGCAGAATTGAGGAAGGTACACAGACAGCCCTAGCACTTACGCTGTGGATGGGGGTTGTTACCTTTTGAAAGGCCCTTAAGAATGCCCGATGGGCTCCTGAACAGTGGTGGATGTTATAGGATTTTGGAAAGTTCTACAAAGGGTTAAGACAAACCCAGATGTTACAAAAGTCAAGAACGGCTTTTTTAATTTGATAAGGCTCTGAACACCTGTACTGGTATGCACACATGTACGCATGTAACAAAACATGCACAGCACCACAACAAAATAGTATACGTCTACAGCTGTGGCTTAATGAATTCATTTTGGTATGCCATTAATGAATTGAAATCCTTTGAGCACACTGAAAACATGCTTCAAGCAAATAATTGCCATAATTAACTCACAGCCAAACAAAGAAGAATGTTCTTAATGCAGCTTGGTCGAGATTAGAATGAACAAGGTGGAACAGTGCCAGTACATGATGACGTGAAGAAAATGAACAAATATATGCATGAGTTTGATAATTAAAAACCTGCTTTGTGCAGGTACTTGATGAAAATGCTTTATCAGTCACAATAGTTTATCATACCCGTGCTTGGCTGAGGTATTGTTTGAACGAGAAATTGAAAAAAGGGGTTGATTGAAACTAGAGCGTGGAAATTCAAGAATGTTTTGTAAACAGTCAAATATATTCTTAGATGAGTAGGCTGAAAATTTTCCTTGTCATGCACAGAAATGAAGTACTCTACATGTAATAGTGTACCAGTACATTTCTCGAAAGCCTTCAACAGCAGTTTTTGTCAGCCAGCAGTAAGGGGGAAATCCTTGTTCACGAGCACGCAGATGTAGGCCGAGCTATAAATTAACAGTCATTTCCCGTATCCTCTATCGCATGTGTGCTCCTTACGCGCTTATAAATAGCCAGCCTTCGCAATTTCTTCGCAGAGGCCATCGCGTCGATTTCGTTCCTCAGACTTCCAAGTTAATCATTTTCACAAGATAAGATGAGCGATCGCTGCATCATGAGACAGGAGCCGTCCTTTTTTTTGTGTGTGTTGTGAAGGATTTTCATCCCAGAAGGTCACCAACAGGAAAGTACGATGAAATGGGATTGCGGCCTGTCTATCTTTTAGTTTCCCCTTTCCAAAAATACTCGTGCAGCAAAGTTTGTTGACTTGAAAAGTGGTATTTACCGAACCCTAGAGCCACATTCTGCATGCAGTCCACAAGACCACAGTGTTCATGCTAGAGTTGTTGATGATGTTAGGTCAGTGGACCGTCATTTTGGAAAATAATAGAACTGAGCATACTAGTTTATATGTACACGTCGGTTGAGAAGGTGTTGCACAGACGACTGATACATAAAATGTACACGTACATGTAAGTCCATGCTCCCTTGGTGCACAAAGACATGGGGTTAGCCAGAGATTGGGAATATGTGTTGGTATATGACTGGCATATCTTTCATGCCACACGTATTACGACTCGTGTCGTTAAGTTTTGAGGTACATGTACGTGTATGTGTAGTTGTTGTGTCTCTGTTTCTTGATTCTACCGAGACAGTAGTTTCAGTTGTGATTTTTTTTTCTCATACCTTTATGTCAGCCATCCCCCCCCCACTGCTCTGGGTGTTGGGGGATTCCATATCTTGTGTTATCTCACTGTCACTCTTTCGTTCTTGGGGAAAAAAGCTGTTGCATAGAGGCTCCCAGAATGGGAACTTTTGGAACTTTCCAACAAGTTGTTAATCGGTTGGAGTGTGATTTTCCTCGTTGGCGGTTTGTCAGTTGGGTGCATGTTTCAAATTGTGCCCATAGTTTCTTCGGCTACGATTTCAAATAATTTTTGTTGGAGATGGAGCACAGAACCTTTCAGGGAAGAGGATGTCAGTTGCTGTGAATACTGATTTATCTTATTTCTTGCATTCCAGAATGCTTCTTCTTGGGAAAAATGCCACCAGGCTTTACTGATTCTGAGAAAAACAAAGAAATTGTCATGAGCAAAGTCAAGGATTTTTGTCAAGTTTTTATCCAAACTCTGCCCTATGCCCTGAGTAAACCAACATGTGAAGTCATTTGAATTCGGGTTGAACAATACTTGTTTGCCTTGCCACAGATAATTATAGAATATTGTACAGGTGCCTCTGATGGATGCACTTTTCCTGTGTCCTTGGCTATAGGGGGGGAAAAAGAATTTTGACATCACAGCGGCAGGTGGTCAGTTTGGCCTGGTTTTAAACTGTGATACTATTATTAGGGAAAAGTGGAGAATGAATTACGGTAGATTGATTTGGGCTCAGCTTCTAGCTGACAAGAGGCCAAAAAAGAAGTTTCTTCTGTGGTTTCTCCTGCCATTACGTGATACAGGAAGGGGCTTCTTCAATTCACGCGTATATCATGCACGGGGTAGCAGCCAGCGGACAGAGAGTAAACATCCTCAGCTTGCTTTTTTTTTTTTATAGAGGAAGAATGCAGCAGGGTCTGTGGGTGTGTGCATGAGTCATGGACCCAGACCTGCATTCCTGATGACACATAGTAATCGGGATATCCCCTGGCTAGGGCTGTGCTAGGGAGTGTGGGGCTCCGTGGAACTCACAAATTATCACATGGCCTGGGTCGACCCAGAGTGCCTTATTCCTATTGGCAAGGGAGGATGATATCAAATGCCTCAAGAATGTCAGATATTCGCGGCAGTTTGTCGTGCTATGGTTGCACCCCCTTGGTGGCACATAGCTCAAGAGTATGCCCAATTCGAATTCAGAAAAAGAAAGACAGAAAATAATCCTTGATCAGATTCAAAGAGTATGTTGTCATACAGTGTTGGGAGTGCTGTATAAAAAGTTATGAGATTAGGCATCCACAAAATCAGGGGAAAATTTGTTCCTGTCCATAGGTGGAATGTACATGTTGTGTATAAATCACGTCTCAAGGCCATATGATTTATGCAGGTACATTGTA
Source organism: Acanthaster planci (assembly GCF_001949145.1). The sequence goes on along the minus strand of NW_019091390.1, from coordinate 1,012,978 downwards.
AGTTTGAAACAGAAAGTATATTTGGGAAAACATTCCAGAAATGACACAGTTTTGGAAGGAGTGTTCCCTTGTGTACATTCCCTGGACACATGCTGAGCTTGTTATTGAAACCAGGCCCTTTCAAAACCCTGAAACTGGTCCCAAGGATAAGGAGGAGTAGGTTTCAAAGTCCTACCATCAGCATTGTCCCCAGGATGTGTTCAGTTATAGCCTAGGAGCGTTGGCCTGTCCTGCCTGAAAAGTACATTGACCTGACAGGTGTCAAGTTGACTGGGCTGGCCAGACAGTTTTTTTTCTCTCTCTCTATTAAAGGCACTCCTCATCAACAGGTATGGTTTTGAGATAACTCTTCCAAGCTTTGTGATAGCCATTTCTCTTGCCAGGAAAAGGATTTATTTTAATCCCCTTTCATTTTTAAACCACAGGGTTGGGCAGAAAGGAGCCTGATGAGTTGTGTTTTTTGTCATGTTTATGAGACTAGTTCTGTCATCACCCAAAGTACTGGTTGTGTGCTCACAGTTATCATTTGGATGTGGAGGAGTTTGCTGCATTTGGTGGTCAAGCCTTTACTCATATTGTTCTGTTCGTTGTGTGAATTTCACGCGTGCACGAGTATCATTTACATCAACCAAAACTGTCTGCCAGTACATCGTGTGGTTCTTTTTAAAGCCTAAACTTCCAGCTTCTTCAAAGTCCCTCCGGAGATTTGGTTGACCTTTGCCAGGTTGAGAAAGGTAGCCCTTAGCCAGTGCTGTAGATTTAGTTATGACTTCTTTGTTGGGCCCCTATGGGTTCCTTTCATAGGTGTAGTTTGCGGGATTCAGGGAAATTTGTTTTCAGGTGCTTGAGATGAGGGAGTTAAGAGCCCCAGATAATGTTGAATTCATTCAACATATTGAAACAATTTGAAAAAAATAAAATATTATAAAGATAATCGTCCTGTAAATGCCTGTAACTTTGCATTTAAATTGCACTTTGTACATTTCTTTCAAATTGTGTATGGATCTGACCAGCAGGCATGCCATTTCTCAAGATGTTTTCCAGATTTGTGTTTTATTTTCCCACCAAATTGTTTTAAATCGATTCATTCAGGTTTATGCACACTTTGGACAAAAATAAACAACCACCACCACCCCCCCTGTCAAAAAAAATAAGTAACATTCATGATAATTCAGGCATTGATGAGAGAGCTCAACCACTCTCTGTCCCCATGTCAGATGTGGCCCAGAAACTGGTGTTTCTTAAAAAAAAGGAAAAAGAAACAGCAGTAGTTTGTGTTAGAGTCAGTGCAACGTACAGTACGTTAGGGGCTTACCATTGTTGATCTGATCAGCATTACTGACCCAGGCTACAGCACCCTTTCCTTCCATTCTCCTGCTCTTAAACCCAGTAAAAGTCTAACCCCAATCACCTTGTGAATAATTCTGTTGCGGTGTGTTTGTGTAACCCTTGGTCCTAGATTACAGTATTGTGCCTGTACACTTCAGGCAGTGCGGAGGCATGCAGACCCTGCATGTCTATTCAGCACACACCTGCTGTGGATTTTGTCTAATTCTCTCATATGCTGTGGCTGTATTTTATATGTCTTTGAAATGACTCAGTGCTTTTTTATACCCCCTCTCACCTTACGGTCAGTAGTCACTGGAGTGGCTGTGACAGTCATTGTGTGGTCAGTAGTCATTGGTGCCAGTAGCACAGAACCAAGGTGCCTTTTTGCAATGCTCTGCTGGACCCACAAATGGCTGGACAGAGGAGGTGACCTGTCCAGGTTTGGACCAGGGGGGCTTCTCTGGAGGCTTTTGTTGGTTTAATGAGTGGACCGGTCAAGCGTGAAACTGTCAGGGTGGTCTGCCTGGTCTGTTAGCCCACATTGTGCATGTACCAGTTCATCTGTGAGCACAATCCATGTTCACATTGGACTAAAAATTGTAAAATGTTAACTTGAGTGCTTGTTAAAATTCTGTCATAGTCATTATGCTTTGTGTCAATGTAAATTACTCAAAACATGTAGAAAGCCCCTCTTTGGTAGCATGTCTTCTCAGAATCTTATGAGGGCACTCGTTCGATTGACCTTATAATCTGACACGCTATGTGGTTTCAGGGAAGCATGACATTTTTCAATTTTGTTTTTATGTAGTCGAATCGTCATTTGGCATCTCTGATGCGCTATGTTGTACATTTTTTTGGAGTGGACATGTGCTCGACAAATAACAGAGGTCGTGCATACCGGTATAGATATGCCCTGACCCATTCACATAATCAAAATGCAAGTGTTACTTTACAGTGGCCATCCACAGGGGACCTTCTGCGACATAAAGCCGAGAATGTATTTCTCCTGCAACCCTGTAAAACCTCTGCTGTTATCACTATTATCACATTGCAATATCGCTATTAGGGTGTACTTATGTGGGGTCTTTATGCATGGACAAGAAGGGAAGTGAAGACTACATGTATTTATAAGCGGGGTGAAATGAATCAAGTTTAATAACAGGAAGTTCCTGAAATGCTCTTGTGAGTTACATGTAAATGTGGAATTTAAAATAGAGGGGTCTAAGAGAGGTGGGGTCTGTGAGATTCTGTTGCGATCACTTGAGTGAATGAATCTTTATTTTGGAAGCAGAGATGTGTATTCTTTTATTTTTATGAGATACTTGAAATTGAAAACAAAACATTATCCAAGCAATCATGTTTTGTTTTCAATTTTGTTTTGTTTTCAATGATCATTGTAAATTTCTGAAGATGGAACCTACCGCACTGGCACCATATGACTCTGCAAAAGCTCCTCAAACGGGTCAATACATTTGTGCTGTACAGTGGAACGCTGCTATAACGAACATGGCGGGGTCCATGCTAAATGTTTGGTACAGCGTTCGTTCGGTATAGCGAAATTAACTGCCGAACGTTTCGTTGCCATGTTGAATAGCACCCTCTCTTGTAAACTGCAGTGCACCCTCTTGTGATACTATGATTCACTGTTTTCTTGATGTTTTGCCGTTGCATTCATTTTTGAGGTTTCTAGAAATGTATCTGTTAATTATTTTTGGTTTGTATTAAATATTGAGTTACAAAATTGATATTTAGTTTATCCTAAAAGTCGTGAAGCTACCGCTCAGGATCGATCTCTGATGCATGCTGTGGGGAATCTCGGTTGATTTGCAACTATGTAATGTTCAGTAGGTTTTGTGCACAAAATAGTGGGAGCCAAGGACGATGCGCGGTACAGCCAAATGTTCGGTATAGCGGTGTTCAGTATAGCGACCTTCCACTGTAGTTCTCTACTGTGAGTGAAGTCTTTCTGGAGAGAGCACTGGGACAACGTCATCAGTTTTACCCAAGGCAGGAAACCTCAAAATCTACATGGGTGACAGGGTGTTTGCATGCAGGATGTAGAACCCGGTCAGTGACTGAAACTAGACAGACAAAGACAGGAGATATGCACATGTACGTGTAGATGTGATCCATAGTGCAGAAACTGGATCATGTTATGTGTTCACTGTGCGAAGAATGAGAATGAATGGCAAATTCATTTTGAATACTCATTTCAAGAGCGTCTGAGTTGTGTGTTCACATCTTTATGCCATGGCTCTGTTTCGTGTATCTGCACACGCACCTGTGGCTGGCTCCATTTTTTTTTTCTGAGAGTAGAGATAAGGGACTGAATACAGTCCTCAAAAATCACCCACTCATAACAGAATCTATGCATAGACAGCGAACATTCTTCGGCCAGGAATTCATCAAGTTGACTTTGGAAAAACTCCAGCAAGCCGGTGCCACGTCACATTCTCAGGTGACCTGCATCCCAGCCACAAGGACCACTTAAGTAAAGCCTGATCTGGATTCCAGTATTTTCTGGAGCAGGTTGCCCCGGCAACGGAGGCAGGAGGAGGAGGCGAGGGGTGTGCTGTCGGGAGAGGGTGAGTGTTCTCGGGAGATTCTGCCGGGAACGATAGAGAGAGAAAGAGAGGGAGACAGTCAGCCGGGAAGTCGGAGGGATAATATAGCATTTCTAGGGCTTTGTTTTGTCAGGGCTGTTTGTGTGGCTGGTTCTGTTATAGTCGACCAGCAGAGCAGCTTGGACATTCAATGTCTCTCCAGGGAGATCTCTTACCAGGGCTCATATGTCGGTGGAAGCTCACTCTGCATGACTCGGAATGAGAGATATCCTCTACGCATTTGGTACAGCCGGGTGTGGTCCGCACAAAGGAGAAATGCAGCAAAAGAGAATCAAACAAGGCGTGGATCCAGACACAGGATTGTGCAGAGATCAACTGTGCACTCTTGTGGCTGTATTGGTCCCTTTTGTCACTAGCTGTGACGCTATTATATTGGTATTCCTTCTGAGGACCACGACCTCGATTCTTATGTGGGTACTACATGTACATGTAAATAGATTCACAATCTCTCTTCTCTCGCAGTGGGCCATGTATACATTTATTATGGATTCATTCACAGTCCTTCCTATAGAGCTCTTCACTGTGGCATCCAAATGGCAAAAACCAGAGATGGCTTGTGTATTGAGTCTCATGAAGAGGCCAGCACGACACGTCCAAAGATACGTGTAACTGAACTCAGCCGCCTGCCTCGCTGTGAAGTGATTCTAAAGGTTGTGTGGATATTTGATAAATCTGACCCGGGGAGGATTTTGCTAGAAACACAAATACCGAGTGCATTTGAGACACTGGCCACAGGAAGCCTATGTGGACCTCTCGCACACTCATGGAACGGTGCGGTTTGCACGCAAGGGGACGTGGCTTACCAGGCATTTTCTTTTATTGAATCATCGATAGCGGCCTGCAACTCTTGAAACGAGAGGGGGTAGAATTTGATCTGTTATCAGTGTGTTTGCACTTTGACTAGAGAACAAAATAGCTCCGTGCAGGATGAATGGCACGGGATAAATTTGCAAGCCCATACTGTCGGATGATGTACTATTGATGGCCCAATCAATGGCACGGGCAAACCAGATGGCCTGCTCTCATTAATGTCTGGAGGACTTGAACTGTGTACACGTAGGCATGCATATTTGGAAATTACTTCTTTAATCTTATTCCTGGGACCAAATGGGGGTTATCAACTGTCTACTCCATCAGAGGAATTGGCATTGTCTCAGGAAAGAAAATAGACCTGTCAATTATGGTGTCATTAAAGCAATTTTTTTTCTGCGTTGTGTGTTCATAATGATACGTGATTGATGATTTTAAGACTTATCTCTGTAAAACTTCATTCCTGTCTCTGTATGTTTGTTAGGGACGAAAATGTGGAAAAATTTTACATGTGCAACTCTGTTAATGCGAGGAGAAAATATTGATTTACATTTTCATCTGCCGAAGCTTTCAGAAGCCCACAGATAATACATTAAACCTCCAAGCCATCTAAAAAGCTGACACATGCGGATAAAGTACCAATACAAACAATGCAAGGGCCTTGATACGCTGCATTTTTTTTTTCTAAGAGAAATTCCCCTCGTTCACACAAGGATGCATTTGAATACTTTGACAACCGTCGGTGGTGACAAAAAAATACCCTGGCTTGCGAGGCATTTCTGTCTCTCTTTTATCGGTGCAGAATATCATCTGTCCATTGGTTCTCGATGGCCTTGCCATTGGCAGTCATACACAGTATGTACATGTACATGTACATCCAGTGACTAACCGACTACCGGCACACACCAGCTCCCTTGACTCAAATGAGCTTTAGCGTGCTCATGGAGCGAGAAAATCTCACCAGGCGCAGACTGGCCAGGCATGCCCGCTGCCTAGCCAGGCATTGAAGGGCCCCCTGTGCCTGCAGTGATGAGGGACATGCATGGAGATTCTGACTACGGTAGATTGAAGCAAGCCTGACCCAAGGTTAGCCACACGCAGGCTTATGCATTGGGTCGGCAAAAGCAATTGTGGAAGTAACTCGAGATAGCAGAGTTGAGTGGGTAAAGAAAAAGAAAGATGTCTCCATGGCAGGATTGGTAGGGGGATAAAATCTTGCATTGAACCACACATGCAGACAGTGTGTGGCTGATGACATGCAGATTCATGCGTGTCTTAAATCGGAGAAAGTATATAGAAAGTATAATGGATAATTCTCTGCCTGAGACATTTCTCCAAACTATCAATACAAAGATGAAAACAAATAAAACCAATTGTATATTGAAACTTGGTAGATCTTTGAATGAAACTTTAATTCAATTGAGTCTTTGTTTACATGTGTACTGTGTAATAACGTACTTCTTACGGAAACTGATTTCATCGCTACATGTGCATGTGTGTTTTGGAATAGCAAGAAGTGTACGTGAATATGATACACAGAGTTTAATTCGCATTGTTAAACTATTACCACAGAAACCAGTATGGTGTCACCAAAGACAGGTTTTTGTATCCCTGACATAAAGTTGTGCCAAATGTTCCTACCGGGGACTATGATTGCCAGATTTACAAGACACCTTGTAGGCTTGTATACTTCAACAGCCAAACCAGCGGAGGTTTTTGTCCTTGTTTCTGAATTTATACGCAATACATATTCACTGAAGGCCTACACCTGTCACATTCAGATTCTAGATTGTGCATACACAAGTGTCAGCAGAAGTGGAAATTTGGAGTGGGAATTGGGACAGAGCCAAAGTTGCATCATCGCAAGGTACAAATGCCAGAATTGAAACAGGGCAGCGGCGATATCGTGAAATATGTACATGAAAAAATTGCAGCATTACAGATTCTCTTAGCCTGAAATCTTACATTGTACTCCATAAATGAATGATGACACAGTGACAAGAAATGTTGGAAATAACAGAACAAAATGCATATATATCTGAAGCTTGGATTGAGTCCCAGATGGAGATTTCCTTGGTGTTGCTGATAAGAAGACATCCCAGGAAGGGAGGGGGCAGTGAATGGCACTGCCATGGCAACAGAACCAACCCATAATGCCTCATTACTGCAGTGTAATTCACTTAAAGCAATGATTTGTAATTCTGTTTATCTCCCCCCCCCTGCTCAGTCCTTGAGCGACAGTGTCTGCACAGGCCCCGGCGTAATGTGATTTGCAGTTTGCGCTAATCACCAGTGAGGAAACGCTGTGGCTCACCGAGGGCTCCCATTGGCCTAGGCTCAGAGAGATACATTTGAGTTAATTTCGGTGCTCGGGAATCGGTCGCCGGCGTTGTTATGCACCCCTGTCTCCCTCCAAGACAGGATTGTAGTTTGCATATATCCTCCCCTCCCCACTTGGCTCTCCGTCTCTCTCTCTCTCTCTCTCTAGTCTGATGCATGCATACATAACATCCACTGACCGTAAGGGCTTCTCAACCGTTGCCAATTTACCTCAGCAGGGACAGTCGAGATGATCAGATTCCCAGAATCCTTTGCAAGTGCCAATGTGATACATCACATCTTGGAGGCCAGCCAGTGCCAGGAGGCAACCCCCTGTATATTCTAGGGCTGGCTGCCTGTTTTGCTACTCCCTGGGGGTGCGATGGATTTGTCCCTTTCTGTCAGTTGGTCGCTCTACCACAGACAGGAATAAAAGCTGTGGCAGTTCTGGGCTGGATCATTCCTTCATGAACTCCTCAATCTGGTTTGTTACAGTTGCCTGTCCTTGTGTCTACCTCCCTTCCCCCACATTTTTAAAACCCAACTCATATTCCCCAGGTCTTGATTGTCCTTCCATTGCACTTGTCTGGCATGTTTTTGACACGAAGACACTACAGTACCTTGGTATAATATAACTTGGCAAAGACTGCTCCATAGATTGGATGCTGATAATGGACTACAGCCATAGTCGCTGTTGGAACACAGACTGGTCTGATCAGTTGGAATTTTTTTTTCCTCATTTGTCAGAGATAATGTACTGGCCTTGAGAGTGTGAAGACAATTTTGGGTATGGTACCGGAGCACTAGGAGGATTGAGGGGAGGGCAGGACAGAAAAGATGGTGGAGATCGACCAGGGTGTGTGACTATTCCATCTGGAACGCTGTGCTGCCCTTTTTCTCCTCCCCGCTCTCTGCCGCGAGGGAACTCCAGTGACAAGGACTGTCGTCATTGTATACCCAGTAGGCTCTGAGAGAGAGAGAGAGAGAGAGAGAGAGAGGCCCCGCATGCTTTCTCTTTCTGCCTGTGCACCACACACAGGCTGATCAATACAACCCTCCAAGTGAAAAGGTTTCACCTGACTGCTCCTGCACAATGCACCCAACCGCCTGTGAAACTGGCTTTGTTGTTGGCATCGGGCAGACCCCCATTCTCATCAAATCTCCCCCCCACTGCCCCTCCTACAGCTTTCCCCACCTGACACTTCATGATAAAGTGTAGGCGTGCGGCACAAAAGAGACACTTTTTTCCCTCCTTTGCCCTTTCAACAGTTGCGGAACTGCACTCAACTCTTTTACAACAGTTCGGTCACCACTGCCATAAAGAAAAGCCATGTACTATACTACTACCTTTATGGGAGAGCGTTGTTTCGTTATCACTAGTGCTTGTAGGTTACAAAGTTCATATGTGGCCTGTTTATTGTTACCCACTGTAAATAGGCCACAATTCGGGATGGTCCCCCCCCCCACCAGAAAAGAAAAGGCTCTGCTGGTGTGTTGTCGTAGTCAGGGTGAGTGACCTGGTGGCCATACCACAGTAGGTGTCTGGTGTAGGCTTAGAATGACTACTGGGTTCATCTTGGGGGCAGTGGCTGAATCATACTTGACAGTTGTTGCCAGTCACAATGTGCCGGCAAGAGAGGCCCGGGCCATGGAGTCAATTGGTGTGTTTATTTGAACCTGTTTACTGACTGGGGAGTATCAATTTGAATTTGGGGGAAAACAGGTAGGTGTATGTGCATTTGCTGCGCTCGGAGTTCCAGGAAAACTCTGCAGGGGTGTGCAAAGCAGTGGGACAGTGGATTTTTTCTTTTGCATAGGATACTGAAATAACATTCATTCACCTAACACTGTGCCTGGAAACTCTGCCTTACATAATGCTGGACTTTCAGTTTTTGTAATATTAGAAAAGGGTATCAATTACAATCATTTCACTGGTACCAAATGTTTTCATTTCCTTGAGGCATTTTCAGTTTCTGTAGAAAGAAACAAAATAATTGAAGCCTGAGGTCGACATGATATAGTGCGCATGGCATTCATGAATTTTTCAACAGTAGCGGTATGACTCAATATGCAACTGTGGCCAATGAGCCGTTGATGTGATGTGACCATGAAATGATGCGGAGGGTTGTTCAGCATGAAATCAACAAGGGATATTGTCCGCATTCATTGTCTGCCAACATTATGAGCAAGGATCCTGGTACCCGACCGCCCTTTATAAGGAACTCTTTTGGGCTGCAATCATTATTGAAGACCCGTCACATAACAAGGTGTACATAAAACATGGTACCTACCAGTAGAAATACGGTCCCCCCTTTTTTTGTATGTATGTTTGTGGAGTAATTATTTGCCTGTGGATTCCACCATGCCAGTCAAAAAACAAACAGGAAGCTAAACAAACTATCCACAAAATATCCACGTGCTGGTACGCGGACGCATCGTGAGCAATCAGTGTCATCGGTTCGACCACACAGTTCCCCCATCTTGAGGACGTTGTGACCAAGGATTTGGAGCAAGAATTCCCCTGGGTGTTGCTGGGCTTCATTCCTCTCCCCTTCCCCCCCCCTTTTCTCCCCTTGAAGTTGAAACAGGGTTGAGATTGTTCCTACATGTACTCACACAAACCTATCAGTCATTCCTGATTGTATTACAACATGAGGGAGAGTCAGGTTGACATCAAATTGGCAAATTGCCCCCAGATTTGCATAATAATAAAGATTAATGGAGGTATTCATCACCGTGGCCCCAGCCTGAAAAGCCCATTGTGCCAACCTGCCTTCCGTCCTGGAAAAAAAAACACATGGACCTAAGGGAGGGATGATGGACGGTGAATGTGTGCGGCCTGGGGTGCGGTGGCGCTGATACACATATATAGGAATGGGAATAAACTGAATGTTTTTGCAGACTGCACTTGTCACACTGATGTCTTTGACTCACATCCGCCTCAAAACACATCGGATTCAATGTGTCTGGTACATATTTGCGACAAAATAAGAACAGAAAAAATCTCCCAATCTTCTTGTAGTTGATAGATACTGTACATGTATCGGTACATCTGTTCGCTTTTGAAAACAGCGTATTTATCACTGTCCATTTTTTGGGGGGGGAGGGTAAACGTTTACATTTTAGTAGGCACAGGTTGGGCAAAAAACGTGTGAGTACAGAAGCAGCACATGTCCGTCCTATATATACATGTAATCTGGAAATAGTTGTCTTGGTTTGATGAGGCGTTCCGCTAGAAACCACAGCACGACTGTTGTATGGTTACCGGCTGAAATATTAATAGTCTGAGTGTGGTCTTTGTTTATCACCAGTGAATGCTCAACAGTCCCCAATCAACAAGCATGTTACTGTCGTTACAGCTTTGCTGATATGTGAACAGATACGCACGCGCATGCAAACATTCTGCCAAACAGGATGCATGCTACTAAATATTCCCACGGGGAGAGGGAGGGATGCAATGGAACTTTTTTCCCTTCTCTTTTTTAACTTGTGATGAAGTTTGTGGAATTAAGAGAGAGCAACATTAACATTTTGGGAATGCATCATGCTTTGACCGTACCGGTAGTTGTCAATTTTTTGTTTGATTCAATTCCGAATTGGCTTTTATTCGGTAGTGCTGAGATACCGTTACCCGTCAGCGGTTGCAAATGTTGCATATGTATGATGTGTTGTAAGGTTCGAATGCAACGTGTTCGCGCTCCCTGTCTACACTGACTGAACCCGTGACATACCGGTGCTGTTATATGCATTGGGGTGTACAGTGTACATGAATGTGCCAGTAGCATTCATTCCTACCAGGTCTTTTAATATGCGACGTGAGCAGGCAGTCAAATTGTTTCACATAACACAAATGCCGGTACAGATTACGTGAATCACCTGATACGGTTGCAATTGGCAGGCTGAAATAAGATTGGAGTGGGGAAGGTATCACATGTATAATAACCACCCGGAGTTGAGGTGCACCCTCATCGGCAAAAGAGAGACAGGCTTGTGGGCTTTGGAAGTTTTTAACACGACAAGTTTCCACCCAAGGATCGTTATTTCCACGCGAAAAAACTGCCCTCTCTTGTTACCGTTCAGAGACTATTGGTTTGTCTCACCCCTTCCCACTAAAAGAAGCCCCCACCTCCTTTTTTTAAAATAAAAAATTAGACAAAGGTAAATGTTATCGGTCTGTTTCATTTCCCTTCAAAAAGTGTATAAAAAGCCCCATAATGTGAATGTAGCCTCATCCCCTCAGAAAGGTCATGAAAGGTTAAATGAATTTACAAATTTTTCGCCCCCCCCCCAAAAAAATGAGTCCCTTCCCCCCAAAAAATGGTTCTGGATCCATCCTTGTAATGTAATTGGTCTTGTACCCAGCATCTGGTCCATCATTGAATTGTTGTTTGGTTGGACCCGGCCTTGCAGATTCTTCTGGAGTCTCAGAACTGATGAGATACATAGCTGGGCTTTTGATTGGGGGAGGAGGTGGGGGGGGGAGCAGGGGTTGGAGTAAAGTGATCAAGAGAGACCGTGAAGAGAGACGCCAGCCTGGCCGTGGTATTTGACAGCATTGGTGGAAATGCCATCGCTCAGTCTAGCCTAGTGGGCCCACTGACTGGGGGGTTACTGAAGGTCAAAACTTTCCAAGCTTCAACTGTGGTATGCCCATCAAGGAATGGAGACATGTTACAGGACTGGTACATGTACATGTATACCCAGAGTTGCATGTAATACTCTTGAAAGTGGGTCGTAAAGATGTGGTGTTGGGTTGGTAAAGTCTGTTTCCAGTGTGACTTTGATTCTCCAGGGCCAGTTTTAGTGGGTGTGCTAACTAAGCCATATAAGATCACTGAGCAAGTTGCTTAGCACATGGTGGAATAAGAAAGCATTCCTCCATGCTCAGCAGAACTCGAGGTTAGCAAAATTTATCATAAATCCGGATTGTAGGAATGCAGAGGCATACCGGTATCATTATACGGGGGTTTACCAGGATGCAAATCTTTCCTGGTTTGGGATGGTAGGCCTTCCCTGCATTACAGGGACAAATTTTATTCGTTAGGAAAGCTGAGATCACATTGCGAAGACCCAAAAAAAGACCTATTTCAATGCAATACGTATATTCTGGTGGCAGATGTGTGTAAGGGGCACCGTAGGCCGTCACTGCTCTTGAGGGGACAATACTTTTTGGTATGAAAGTCGGGACCGAGTTGTGAGGACAAAAATTTGTCCCCGTAACGGTTTTGGTCCACATAACATCTGTTCAACATGCCTGGTGACGAATATGCAGGGTTTATTTTTTTCATTTGTCAGTTGTCTAGGTGATATTTTTGGTTGAGCACGAGGCAAATTTGGATCCAGTGTACGTGTCGGTTCTACGTGTGACTACCATTACGTTTCATCCTACCGGTATTTGTTTTTCACAGTTCATAAACCAGAATCATATGTAGTTGTAAACTCGATTACTCAACTCCCCAAACCTATGCTATACTTGCCCTGCACTCACTCGCCCAAGCGCAGCTGTGTTCCTGGATTTGACACTCAATTATGGTTACTAATGACCTACCAAGCCAGTTACTCTGGGAAGTACTAGTATTCAACAATACAATGAGAAAACATAGTGGCTTTGTCAAGTATTAAGAAGGAGAGTGGATATTTTAGTAAATGCATGCGATTCAACACCCCCCCCAAAAAAGAGTTGAACTTAGGGCAAATCAGCTTCAGTCAACCACATGTAAGTTCTGTGAGAGAAAGGCATAAATGCGTGTTTGGACGTTTTTTTTTTTCTGTTTAGATTCATTCTGCAAATTCAGTTGATGAATATGTATGACCTCTTGGCCAGGGGCCAATTTGCTTAAGCTCTAGAAAACATTGCTTAACAAATCAGGTAACCAGCCAAAACTCCATATAATGTATATTGTTTCAGGATTGTATTTAGCTGTCCTTTGGTAAGCATGACAATAGGTAGAGTTTGAGCTGGTAACCTTTGGTTTTTGAAGCAAATTTGTTTTTCATGCTTAAGCAGCTCTATGAAATTGGCCCCTGGTCTTGGCTATTCGCTTAACCTGAGAGTATTTGTATATGATCATATATTGCACATGTTTGTACGAGAACACCATGGATAAGTGCGAGGGGAGTAACTGAGTGTACCGCACTCCTTCATGCATTCTTGCTACCAATATCCTGCTTGCTCTGTGCCGTTTATTTCCAGCCAAAACAAAACAAAGCAAAGTAAAAAAAGCAAGAAACAAAAGCAGAAAACAAAAGCAGAAAGGACAAAAAAAACCCCCTGCAAATGCAGATCTTCGTGTACCAGCTGAATGCTGCACAGATGGGAGGAATTGGCATTCTTGTTAAATTCAAACCATATGCATAATACTTATTTGGAGTTGGAACAATTGCTTGAAACCAGTATAAAGGTTGCTCCCTGCCAAAGTCCATTAGGAAAAAAAATACCACTGTACGATGAGACATAAAACTACCGTACTCCTGGCAGGGTAAGTGTTCCTTCATTTACATGTGCGTGTACATCTACACGCCAGCATAAAAGCAACAATGGCAAAATTATCCACAGTACCCTCAAACATGCATGCCATATTGTCAGCGCTCATCTGTACAGTAAATATAGCGGCCTTGAGTGGAGAGAGCTTACAAGCAAGCAGTGTACATGTACATTTGTACACACATGTACACGGGGCCATATTATACATGTATACTGGTATCAATAATGCATACATCAACCCATACGGTGCTAAGGGGTAATTTTTGCTGAGCCTAATTGGTCTAGGTACCCAAAATGCCCGTACCACTGGTCAGAAATTTATTCTGGACTTGTATTATCATATGTATAATGTTTTCCATTAATTTTTTGGATTTGTGAGGGTAACTTAAATGGAAACTCATGTGTATGTGTATTCTACATCATTCATGTATTCAGCCTGTAGAATTTGCCCACCAAAATTTAAAGAGTCTGAGGTTAAAATCTGGCAAGGTAGGGTCCCTCTTCACTTTATTTTCATGAAAACCCTGGGCTTTCGGGGCTGAAATTGAATGAATTGAGGAAGATGAAAACATGCTGACTGTCAGGTTGTTGCATTCCCAACCTCCAGCCCACTCCCCCCCCCATGCTCACATGTAGGCTTCTAACTGATGTTCAGGTCGTAGCCCTGGGGCAGAGGAAGTTCCTGCTAAGAACTTGAAGGGTGCTTGCCCAGGACCTTGAGAAAGTCTTAATTAGGGAGGTCGGGCAGAGCTCCAGGGTTGGGGCTGATGTGGATTTTTAGCTGATTAAGTGCTGAACTGTTCTTGAAGAAATGTCCAGCAACGTTAACCGGGAAGTGAACAGAAAGGGGATAAACCCTGAAATTTGTAATGTGATGTTCGAAGAGAATTAAATGTGTTCTTAAATTACTCCTATGAAACTGCAGTTTGCTGTGGAGTCAGGATTTTTCCTTTATCGCTTCATGTTGCAACATTTTTATTATATTACGAGTTGGGAATTCACCTCCCTCCTGAAAGGCATTGAAAATGAAGCGCCAGATGTGGTTAATTTTAGTCATTTAAATACAATATCTGCATTGTTGATTTATACATTTTGTGTTTGTGCTTTTGATGCACATGTATGTGCTTGAGCCCGGGTGCTTGAGACCGGGTGTTTGAGCCCGGGTGCTTGAGCCTGGGTGCTTGAGACCGGGTGCTTGAGCCTGGGTGCTTGAGACCGGGTGCTTGAGCCCGGGTGCTTGAGCCTGGGTGCTGTATTGGTGGATGTACATGAAGTCACTGATGGGACCGACTTGCAATGCAGATAAATGCAAATACCATTTGTCTGGACATGTACCTGAGTACCAGGCATTCTGATTCCAAATGGCCCTGACTGATGCAGACTAACGTACATGTACATGTACTTCTCGGATGACTGGCAAAGTTTAACCCAGTTCAGCTTTGCCGATTGCCTATAAAGTGCACATGCTGTGCACACACAGATTGCGATCAAGTGGAAATGCATATGCTTTGATGTGAAAAGAACGAAATTAAAAAAAAAAGAACTGAGCTCAAAAGGGAGGCTGTGCAAGATGGGCAGGCGGTAACTCAGATACTGAACGCGAAAGCTTAACTGGTGATGTTGGTGTTCATGGAATGCGCCTGGTGCCATCTGTGTCTCGGTAAAGGGTCCGATCAAAAGATGCCAAAGTACATGTACATGTGCCACATGATCACACCGTTGCCCATGATGAGCCACCAGTATTGTGGGCAAGGGTTTGGTTAGCATGACAGTATCTGTTGTATATTGTGCACTTGACAGTGGGGTTCATTTTCACGTGAAGTAACTCTGAAGTTTTCATCCAATGGCGTCATGGTCACCACTTGTGTCATGTAAGGTTGTCATTGCTATTCTGATGCAGCAGTGGCTGGTTGGTTAGCACTTTGTTTTTCCTCACAACTTTTACCATTTTCGAAGCCTTGAAGACTTGCTTACTTAGTACATGTGCATGTAAATACTGTGTGTGGTTTTGCCTACGACAGTGGTCGATGTATGTATGTATGTATGTATGTATGTATGTATGTATGTATGTATGTATGTATGTATGTATGTATGTATGTTGTGTCACTTGGGCCAGTGAGAATGCCCTATTTGGAATACTGGCATTCATGTATACATACATATGCGTATGTGTGTTTGTTGCTAAAACTAATTTTTTAAATAAAACACTCTGTTAACATCAACACACTGCTATTGCCTCGTGTTCACAGGATTCCACCTCAGCGGCACAGTCACAGAGCCCGGCAACCAACTCTACAATGAGCCGGAGCAGGTCCACCGCGTCTCCATCAGCTTCGACCGCTGCAAGATCACGGCCGTCACCTGCACTTGTGGCAACCGGGACATCTTCTGGTGTCAGCACGTGGTGGCGCTCTCCCTCTACCGCATCCGCCAGGCCGGGAGCGTGCAATTACGGCTGCCCATCTCGGAGACGCTCCTGCAGATGGATCGGGAGCAGCTGCAGAAGTTTGCCCAGTATTTGATCACCGCCCACCATACCAATGTCTTGCCAACAGCCCAGCAGCTGGCTGATGAGATTTTACAGTCCAAGTCTAGAATCAACCAACTACCGGGTAAGTAACACTCCCAGTGTAGTCATTATTTTGTTCTTTTCACTGTGCTGCAATAGACTAAGCCGAGGAGTCACCATCACTGCAGTGGCACTACGCTTGCATTTTCAAACATGAGGTGCAAATATATTTTGGCAAATCAGGATGCTTTGTTGGTCGAAGAGGACAGTAACTTATGTAGCAAACATTATGCCACTACAGTCATGGCTTCCACATATATTTCTCGGAACCGATTTGGTCTATACTGTACCTGCTTCAGTTTCTGTTACGTCTCTGTTGGAGGTTGCATTTGCTTGTTACACATGTAGATTAGGTACCATTCAGCAAGACAGTTTGGGATTGGAACTTATCCCACCTCAGAAACCTCTCAGTATTGTAGTTTCGAACTCCGTTAAATTAGGTGCTCAGATCGTGGAATGAAATATTGTGAACTTCAACTGTGTGAAAGAGTTTAAAAAGGTAGTAATCTCTCCAGTGGGACTGACAACATATCTTTAAATATCTTACTGCAAAGTAATGTAAGTAACAGCGTCAGATGATCTGTGAAATATTTCTGCTTGGAATGCTGTCATTTTCGAGGCAAAAGAAATTTTATACTTCTTCCAACAATCGTCTGGCTGATTCACCAGTTCCACTAGGAAAAGATCTTTTTGCAGAACTCTAATTTTGCCCGTCTGTGTGACTTTTCACTTGTGAAAGTTAAGACCGAATGCCCCCTTGGCAAGTTCTTTGCATTCACTGGATGTGTATACAAATACCCAACAATGACCAGCTAACCCCCCCAAGACTTGTAAAAAAACAGTAAATGAGCTGGCCAGAAGCACCAGACGGGAATACCTGTGGTTTTCTGTACTTAGATTTTGGTTTCAATTTGACAGGGAATGCAGTTTCTATACCTATTCTTGTTATTCTTGGAATCTGTAAGAAGAGAAAGTGAAAAAATCAAATAGGACCGGGTTTTTTTTTTTTGGATGTCTTTGGATTTATTGCGCACCCCATGCCGGGAACCAGTTTACAATGAAACCCAAGAGAAAGAAAGAGGAGCTGAAGTTGCTTGTAATTGAAAAGGGTAATGCAGGCTTGACACCTGTGGTAAACATGCGTGTAGTTTATATCAGACGTAAGTAATCGACTGGGGCTGAGGCTTTTGTGTTTCTGACACAGAGCAGGTTTGTTCGCCTTGGAATCTGAGCAATTGGGCACGGGTGGGAGTCAGGTGACCCCTGTTGAGAAGGAGGTGGCATTTATAAAGACCCTTTTCCCCACATTAAACGAGTGGTGTTGCCCAGAAAAAAAGGGACAATTTTTCATATGATGTAAGATATGGGGTGGAGAGAACCCCCCCCGCCCTTGTGTTGGTCATTGCTTGATCGAAATCTGAGGAATTCTTTACAGACTTACAGAGGTGTGGGAGGTTGCAATCGTGATCTCTGACCTTGATCGTAATCATTGGATCATCCACAGTCATTATGCCAAAATAAAATGAAGCAACAAACAGACAAACTTCCTGCCTCTTTGTGGCTGGCACGTTACCTTCCTTCATGTGAATGTGCCACAGGAGTGACTGGGCATTGTACCAAGCCAAAGGCGAAGTGAAGGTTCTGGACTTCTTGGAGAATTTGACCACAGAGTTTCGAGATTGCACCACATTCACTCTGTACACTTTGTGTTTGGCAACATACTATTGTTCTTGTAGTCATAAAATGTGCGCATATCTCACACTCTGGTTTGAAGATCGGTGCGAGTATACATATAATAAGCAAAGAGCATTGCCTGGCCGTCTAAAAAGAACTGAAACCCATACATGTATGTGGCAATATACCTCTCTTGGCAGTTGGCTGGCATCAGGTTTCTTGTTAAAATGAAACTTGTCTCCCCTTAGAAAGGTTGTTTACTTTGGAGTTGTATGAAATTAGCCCCAGGTTTCAAGTCGTACCAGAGTTAGGTACAGTCTCTGAAGGTTTCCCTGGAACACAAAAGGGGAAAAATTCTGAAGCAGGGATTTTTGTGTGTGTGTGTGTACAGGGTTCTTCAAACAGCTGTACAAGTAGGGTAATGACCCAGTATTACACGCACCAGCATCTTTTTTTTATGGCATGGATCCTAGTTGAAATAAGCTGCAGGACAACACAATTTTCAAATGTACCTGCACATGTAAAGCAACACAATTGTGAGCTTTTGTGTCTGTTGGAATTTGTCAGATCCTACTGTGATCATTTCCCCAAATGGACTTTTGTCCAAATTTTCAGCCGGGACGTTTTCCTGTCGGTACAGGGATGGTATCTTAAATACACCTATTGCAGAAGGAAAAAGAGTTGGCCTAGTGTTTCACAATATGCAGGCCATCTGTTATGTCACATGGCCCCTCCTCCGCACTCCCTGGGCTGGCAGCCAGGGGATGGGCTGAACTTTTCACTTGCCCTGGAGGCCGATACCATGAAGCCAGCCTGCTCCAATGTTCTCTCAGTCCTCCCCCCATGGTTTAAGCAAATTTGAGGGGAGAACTGTGGCACTGTGATGCACAGCGGAGAGGTGCCCTGTCCAGTTGGCAGGCAATATCACCCTACAGTAGCTAGCATGTTACACAATAGAAATGTCACAGTGAAAGAGGATTGTAAGGGTGTTTGCATAATCTGCAAGAAAAAAAAAATTCCTGTTTTATCCTTCAAACCTCCCGGATACTTTACAGCCGAAAGCCCTTTCCTTGTGGTGTACAAAACTGTACATGTACATGTGCATTATTCCCCACAGTGCCAGCAGAAAAAAAAAAGGCCAGCATAATGAATGATGATTCGAAATTCAGAGAATTGCTTTATAATTTCACAGGTCAGTGAATTGGCCCGGAGCCTTCTGACAATAAACGAAGCAGGACTATCGTTTTCAGTGCCTTTTATTTCGCTTCTGACACAATTTGGAAACAACTGAAAAATTGAGTTACACTTACCATTTGGGCTCAAGATATTTGAGGAACTTTTTTCCAAATTGAGGGAGTTTTGTGGTTGGAACTTGGAAGAGGCGTTCATAAAATTCCTGACCAGCATAGGCAACAGAATTTTGAAAAGCATGGAGACTGGCAAGAGAAATAAGGAAGGAAATGGCTTTCCTTGATGCCATATTGAGAGGAAAAACATATGGGAAACTCCAAACAATTACAGACATGGATTGAGGGAAATTGTTTGGCACAATTTAGCCAAAAACGTACCATATGATGCAGAATTCTAACCTGATGGGATTCAAAGAAGGATCTCATGAGGTTGGGGCATGCTTCCCCCCTCCCCCCAAATAGTTTGAAGTCCATTTTAGTGAAGGTCAGGTGTAACAGGGACAGGATAATGTCGCACATTGAACCCCAAATTTATAGAATGAGTCAGTTGCTTTAGATCATGAAAATATATAGCAGGACCAAAACTTCTAGTGGGTCCAAGAGACTCAATGAAGTGGAGACTTGTGCTCCAGTTTCCTTTTCCAAGTTTACTGCTTCCACCCTCCACCCAAAGAAGAAGTAAATTTGCTGGAGAAGGACCTGCCCGAGTGGTATAAAAGGCGGACGTGATTGCGTAAACCAGGAAGGGACATTTCTGTCATGTGAACCTTCAGCATGTAGATTTACCTGGAGCTGAATCATTGACTTGGGAAGGGAATGCACCGTGCTTGCGCCGCAGATTTACGTTTTGCTCTGTCCTTCTGCCTCTGAGTGATTCAGTAATTTTCAGGCATAATGCCAGTCATCTGACAAATTACTGTCTCCGAAATATTGACCTGTCACATTACAATGGAGGCATCAGGACTGCGCAGGCACTTTTTGAAAGCCTGCAAAGCAAAATACAATTTTGACCAAGCCCTCGCGCCGCGGTGTTTGAATCTGTTTTACAAAATTGTGCATTTGTCCGTGAGACTTCTCGTGCAGATTTGTTTCTGAGTACATTTAAGGGGCCTTATCCTCATAGGTACATCTCCCAAAGCTACACATATGTGAATTTATACTGAGGGATGAGAGAGGAGAAGAAATTCCAAATTCAATCAACGGGCTGCATTTATTGTAAATTTACACCATCAAGTTGAGTGCGGTGCTGTTGCTGCTTCTGTTTTTTCTTCCCCCTTTTCCCTTTCCCCCTTCTCTGGCGTTGAGTTGGAGACAAGCACAAAGCACGAGGCAGCTGTGGAGGCTCTCCAGCCCCCATGCATAATGGAGGAGCGTGTCAGGCAGTGAATCGGCAGGAAGTTTGGTGACTTATTCACGCTGTCCGAAATCCAATATCTTTTCCCCACCGCGATGACAAATGTACGCCAAAAGGAAAGGCCCTCACCTGCGCTAGCCGCTGCCGCCAAGGCTCCTCAGCATATGCATTGCCCGCGCGGCATTAACCGGTTCCCCTGCAGTGCTGAGACTTGCGAACGGACACACAGGAAATTCTGCTGGCCCCATCCATAATGGCTGCCACTAGCGATTTCAACTCAAGTCAGCAGCCTGTGCGGAATCACAATTTTTTTTCATTTACCCGGCATTCCCTTCCACGATTGGCTTGTTCCCTCTTTAAACTTGCAGAAGTCTCTCATTTGGCGTATAGATCGATCCCTTAATCCAGCTGGGCATGTACATGTATATAGTTGTGTGTGTGGGGGGGTAGGGGATGGCGGGGTACCAGCAATGACTAACCGCTAGTGAAATGTTGTGGTTAATTATGCCGTTAATGCCATAATGGTAATTATTTCCTGTGGCCTTAATTCTATTACTGTCATCCTCCTCGCTTTAACACTCGGGTTCCGTGGGCGTGCAGTCTCTTATACTTACCAGTGACCGGGATTCGGGAGGGGAACAGAATCAGCATTGTATTGAACGTCATGCTTTCATAATCCCATTTCACAAATACAAGTAGATACATACATGTAGTGCTTTGTCTCATGATGTCCTCTGGTGTTCACTGAGACATGTATCGGAATATCATGTGTTTATTTGTAATGGACTGAAAACGAAAGTGGAAGGGAGAGGCAAAAACCAGAACATTATGTTTAATTTATTTGGAAAGTTTAGGGTTGTATTTCTTCCTTGTTGAACCAAGATCGGATTTCCACTTTTGCCATCCCAGGAGAGAGTATTGGCTCTTGAGTTTACATGATAAGCAAGAACCAGAACCAGCTGAGGTCCAGTGGAAGGACGGGGAGGCTTAATTACTTGGCGTTTCCTGTTGTTACTAACCAAAACTTGTCAACTTTTAAGGGAATGTGTTTGGAATTGAACTTTTTTCCTTGCTTACATTTCTATGTACATGTACAACTGCTGGTGGCTACTCAGTGCATGCGCAGGTGGCCGTCAGTTAAATTTGCCTGTCTCTTGAAAAGTCTGTAAAAAGTTATCCCCTCTTCACACTCCCACCCCATTTTGACCTCGGATTTACAGCAGCTCTGCTGTACTTTTGAGTTCCCCCCCTTGTTTTCTTCCTGACTTGTATGTTTCTCTCTCTCTTTCAGGTGCCCCAGACCCAACCGCAGGTGCCAGCATCGATGATGATAGCTGCTGGCACCTGGACACAGAGCAAGTCCAGGAACAAGTCAAGCTTTATCTCCAGCAAGGGGGCTACTATGATTCGGAGAAGCAACTCAACTCATTATTTGCCAAGGTCAGGCAGTCAGTGAAATAGTTGATGAATTCACCAACTCAAAAGCACTCTCTGCCAAGGTGCGGCAGTCAGTGAAATAATTCAGATATTCACCAACTCAACCACGGGTGCGTGGGGAAGGGGGGGCGGTCTCCCATAAGGTAGTCATTTTGCCCCTCCCACCTACTTTGTAGGCCTACCAGCCATTGGAGGTACACCGCAACTTCATAATTATATTCTTTTCACGTACATGGCAATGTTGCCGCAGTAGCAAAAGCTTGTGCTGCATGTTTTGGCAAATGCTCACAACATTTTATTGATCAAATTTTATCCAAATGTTTTGCACATGTGTCTGTATGTGATGTCCATGTGTAATATCGACTAAAATTAACAGACGGATTGGGCCGTAGATGTATTTTAGAGTGTTTGTCCGTTTGTTTTGATTGTTAACCATTTTGGACGATCTCCTTTTTCAAAGAAAGTTTGAGGATGGTAAGGAAGTTGGGCTTTACTGCATTATTTTGGATATTTTCAATTTTTTTTTAAATTTTTCCTATTAATTATAGGACAAAGTAAAAAAAGTAAACAATTTAGGGAGAACAAAAAAAAAACAGAATTGGATGAAACCTACATGTGGCCTTGTGGAACCACAATTAGTTTGGTATAAGTTAAAGGTTTCTCAGTTTTATGAACGAGTCACAGATAGACCAAACAGGTGTACCCGTACCTTTCTGGCAGTGCAGAAACATTTTTTTTTTCATGCACTGGCATGTGGGCATACAGCAGAACATGAAATAACGCAGCACTGCATGCATGCTCCATGTTCACTGCTCTCTTCCCTCCAGATCCAAATCCGCTTGTGAAACAGCAGGGAATTGAACCCTGAACCCCCCCCCCACTTTCCCCATGTTCACCATTGGATCTCTAGAATTGTCTGCCAGGAAAGAGTGGTTTGATTTTTTTTCCCAGGTTTTTTTTTTCCTAGTGTGTTAATTAAAAGTGAGCATGCAGGGTTCATCTCGTGATTGGTAGAGGTCGTGGTTGAGTTGTTACTGTTTTGGGAATTACAGATTTTTATTGTCTGAAATTTAACATAAAGAGACTGAACTGTTTTCCCCCCCCCTCGAAATCATGCCATTTCTATTTTTCATTCTACAACCAGAATTTAAACAAATGACACTTGCGTGTGAGTGTGAAAGTGTGACATACTGTATTTTTTACTTCTGCTTTCAGTTATTGTTTCAGTGTAAACTTTGTAATAAATTTATATGAGACCAAAGAAATGCACAAAGAGCAAAACTTTTACTGGACTAAAACCGCAAGTGATGAACAAATAATTTTCCGTACAACCTTTCTCTGAAATTTCTGGTAAGGATAACAATCAAGACATAGTTCAACCACAGAGCGGAGTTTACATTTTCAATTTGGGTCATGTACAAAGGCCATGCTTCTATGCAGCAGGGGCAGATCCAGAAATTGTTGAGGGGGGATGGTTGTCAGGCCTGTCCGATCTTTTGTATGTTCACTTCTTGTTAACAGACGGGCGGAAAGGTAATGCATTACATTGTTAATGATGCATTTACATGTACCTTTATACATAAAGTAGGATGTCATCTTTCTTCATTACTTCAATAATTGTTATTTCATGATTTTATTTCTTGTATATACATGTGTCATAGACGGGGAGTTTGATCCACAGTCCCCTCCCTGGATCTTTGCCTGTTCCGATCATCAAATTCAAAAGAGCAGACCAATTAACTTCATGTCTGACTTTTATGTACATTCCTAGTGGGAAGTTGCGGGTATAGATACTATATTAACTTGGGTACTTCAATAAATATGGAGCCCCTGGCAAAGGCCAAACCTCTTTATTTTGGAGGCCTGTCTGAGGTTGTGTCTGACGTACAGGTATACATGTATGTGCACGTACAGTAGCCGCTGCGTGACTGCTGGGTACTTTGTCCTCCCTCAGTGTGCGTACCGTTCTAACGGATGTACCTGTAAGCCCTCTTGCAGTTGTGGGATTTTCTTCTTTTGTTCTTCAAATGTAAAAAGGCAATAGGCAGGATGTACATTCATTCACGCCAAATTGCATAAATGTTCCTCGTTCAGATCGGTATGTCTTGAAAACAACATGAAAAGAAGTGGAAAAAAAGACAAGATGGTGCAGTTTATTTGGATCCGTAGAGGTAGGCCGACACTAAAAAATATTTGGACAGTTCGCACGCATGCGTCGGCTTTCTTCCGGCAGTACCCTGTCGCCATCTGTTTGAGAGAACGGCACTTTGACCGTGTTACCGTACTTGCACAACCCTCTGTTAGAATTTATTGCTGCTCACTCAATGCATGCAGAAATATGCAAGTACCACTGTTCGTGGCTATTCATGCAAGCAGTTCTCAGTTAAGTCATGTTCTGAGAGTCAGGAGTAATGGGGGGAAGATAGAAACCAGAGCAGACTTTAAGATGAGGAATCGCTGAAGGAACTTACCTGTAGATGAAGGGCGCCCATAGCAACGGGACTTCTTTCACCTCGTCGTGTATTTTAAGACAGCTGCGTATAATTTGAAAGGTCCCTCCTTTCCTGGCAGGTACGGGAGATGTTGCGAGTACGGGACTCCAACGGTGCTAGAATGCTGACACTCATCACAGAGCAGTTCATGGTGGACCCACGGTTACAACTTTGGAAGCAGCAGGGCACTCCGATGACGGACAAGCACAGGCAGCTCTGGGACCAGCTAGGTAAGGACACGTCGGCCTTCGTTAATACCAATCAAACATTACAATATTTCCCCCAATCCGCGTCCAAGGTTTACATCTCTCTCCATAATTCATCCAAATATGCGGGAGCTCCAAGTACATTTACACGTTGAGTTTCGGTAGGGGCTGGGATAAAAATAACAAGGTTTGCAGAGAATAGGCCCAATAGGTTTGTTGTGCCGCCTTGAGGCTGCATGCCGTTGTACAAAAACCGTCCAGTTTTCAGGATCAATCGAGAAACTATTCCTGCAAAATATTTTTACCCAAACTCCCTGTATCAAGATCATGTTTTTGTTTTGTTGGTTTGTTGTTTGCTTGTTTGTTTTTGCTTGTCTCTCCCTTTGGAGGGCTTGTTAAGTGGTTACTTAACAACACGAGAACTGCATCATTTTGCCTGGAAACACCAAAAATAACCGAGCTGGCATTCATTAAAGCGGAACATACTGCCAAGTTTAGCAATGCTGCATTGTTTCCCCTGTTTTTACCCCGTCTTCAAGAATTGAACCGGTACAGGGTTACAAACAGGAAGGCTGTGTTTATGCCCAAGGATGGACTTACATGGAGGTGATGTGACACATGAAGGCAGGCCAGGAATGGGAGAAGGAGGGAAGGGAGAGAGGGGGGGGGAGAGATCGCGGCAGCGGACACAGCCAGGGGAGTCTCTGTAGGACCATAAAAATAAATATTACAGTCATTTAGAGCTGCTGACATGAGAACTGGGACCCATTTGCATGTCTTTGTTTGGACCGTCTCATGAAATATACATGAAGTCAGATCAATTACTTGGTAACGACAGTTGTAGGAGCCCTGCTGGGGGAAAGAAGATAAAAATTGCCCATCCAAGGCAGGGAATAATGCTAAGGCAATGATGATTGCAGGGACGAAGATTGGCGCCCCCCCCCAAATCTATGCAAAATTGTTCATGTTTTTTAGGTGGGTTCTGGCGTTTGAAGAGGGTGCTTGCATTCCTTTCATGTTTATAAATTGTTGGTAAAGATCCATATATAAATGACATGCATATTCAGGAGATTCTGAGACTGTCCCTAGCTCTCTGTTCGATCACAAAGTGGTTTATTTCTGGCTCCAATATTGGGAAAAAGAAAACACCGTGGTTAATAAGTACATGTACTCGTAGATAATTTGGTAAGCCTCGTGGCCACATACTTACTGGTGGAGGGGTTTGGGCATTGTACACATCTCAAGCGTAGTGCATGTTTCAGCTTAAAGCGCCTACACAGCATTCGGAGTGCCTAACTAGCATTTATTTTTTGTCCCGGATAATACTGTAGATAATACTGTACGCACACAGTTGTTTTTGCCGGGCAAATGAGCAATGTTCTATCGGCCATGTGTTGCCAACTCAGTGGGTCTGTTTGCTAATGATAATGAGGTCATTAATTGAAAACCAGCGGTGCAGGTGGGATTCTTTGTTCTCGTCCTTCAGTAGGGGAACATCAGCGTAGAAGGCATTTTGAAATCACATTAAAAGAGAACGGAACCACACTGCCATCTTGTATCGTGCATGTGTACATGCGTACAGACACGTACTCCATAAACAGCGATCTGTGCATGGTCAGATTAACTTGCTGGGAAGGTTGAAACTTTTCCACTTTACATGTACCGTGCATATGCAAGTACTGTACCATTTTGCTAGAATGTCACGCAGATGACTGTCGTGTTGCCTAATTTTCATAACAGTGGCCAAAATTTGCAGAAATTTCCCTGTTGATTGGTCGTGGCAAAAAGAGGTATATTTGCCCCTATTGCTATTAAGTAGGGTTTTATTCTAGTGTTTTATCTGGTGGTTTGATAATGGAGTGAGATTTTTTGAAAAACTTGATAAAGTATTCTTTTGCTTTTGTGCTGATAGCCAGCTGTAATTTTACCACTCAGCAGTAGGCAAAAATATGACCTTAAATTAATGTAGAAAATTAATTCTTGGATTATGGCTGGAGTTTATGGCAAACATGTACATATGTCGGTTTACATGGCCTTAATCACACTTTTCACAAAACACCACCAGAAAAATTGAAAACTGCGAGGTGCTATCATTTTTCTTAATAGATCTAGTATTTGATGCATCCACAGAAGTCATGATTGCTTAATTTAGGAGAAATAAGTTTATAAAAGTGTTCATTTTGTAAAGGTTGATGCATATTTCCTGGCATTGATAATATACAGGTATCACATTGAAAAGCGCAGAATGGCACGATGCTACTCATCCGAACTTGGACAAATATTTAATAGCACACAACAGTTTCTCATACTGGTAGCAGTAACTTCTGCTGAATTGGATTAGAGCCAGCTACCTAATCCTGACAAACCCGGTGGTTAAGCGGTCAAAACGTCTGCACCTGTTAGCTGTAAGTCGTGGGTTCGAATCCTACCAGAGCAAGCATGTAATTTGTTCATTGGACCGCACTGAGAATACAGTGAGAAAATGCCTGGTATGAAAAACATAATCCTAGATTTGCGGACTCTTCGTGTATTGTTTTCCGTTCAAAATGGTGTCAACTTGACCCATGATTGGAACTGTA
This sequence comes from Acanthaster planci, assembly GCF_001949145.1. The sequence goes on along the minus strand of NW_019091390.1, from coordinate 985,911 downwards.
CAGTGTTGAAAACTGTTCAGCATACGAGCATGTTCAGTACTGTACCAGCAGTGCAGTAGGCACTCCTACAGCAACTGCAATGTGTCATCTGGTTAGCCTTTCCTATGTGAATGTTTATGGCATAAGGCTGAAGAAAGTAACGGAGAAGTTCATACTGATTCTCCTGTTGGTTGAAAGGAGGCGTTCTTTCTCTTTTAGCTTCAAGCAATCCCCATAAAAAGTGAAAGGCCTCCAGTATCAAGCATGGGATCAATACCGCGCTGCATCTTCATCGAATCGGGCCCCAGATGTTGTTCTTTATTCCTCCAATTAGCCCTGGCAATAAACTGGATATCAATAGCCATCATTGAGCGTTGCCACGGTGATGCCACAAGGATGCAGGTCTACCAGTGACCCAGCCTTGGAGTTGGGAATTGAGAAATCAATCGCATGGAACTGGTGCACGCATCTGAATGGAGACAGAGAGTGGAGTGTAGGGGCCTACCGAATGGACGTTGTCCATAGGCTGTGCTGATTAATGAAGGCAGTTGTCATCAGTAGATGATTCCCGGCCTGTCGAAGGTGTCATCCGCTGTGCCGCAGCACCAGTTGTCAACTGGTCAACTTCTCCTGACCTTTGTCCCTGGTACTAGATGGCCGTTGTTGATACAGGGACCAGCTTGATCTTTCCTTTTTCTCCAGAGCTGCTGTTATTTTTCCGATCAGCCTACGTTGCTCTTCTGTCTTAGCTGGTGTGCCCTATCAAATGAATGCTGATTTTAAAGTAATGTGAATGTCATCAATACAGTTTAACAGGAAATGTTCAGTGCAGCTCGGTAAAAGTCATCTTTTTCTCACCTGTGCAGGTTTTTGTAACCAAAAAGAACATACAAGTATTTTTCTTGCCTTTAGAATGACACTTTGCTGTCATCCTCTTTCATATCCATGATGTTGAAAGCTACATGTAGAAATACAAATCACAGAATAGGTTGAAGTGACTGGTATAGAGGGTTTGCATGGCTGCCATCTTGCCGGCCATTGCTTTTGTTGCACAAGGTATGCACAAAGGAGGCTTCCCTGTGGAAGAAAAGATCTACCCTGTAAGATGGCCACCTTGCAAAGCCTCTGTTGTGTTGTGGAGATATCGATCCTTGTGGTTAGTACAAGATTGTAGAGAGAACTTTTCTGAGCACCTCTCTGGTTCATGGCAAGCCACACTCGATACTTGGAGACGGTTTGTATTTCCACTAACGAAAGAATATCAACCTCTCAACCGTCCAACAAGCCACAACATCACTCCTGATTCCACGGCAAGGGCCCAAAACCCCGGGCAGCTAGCTGCCTGTGTACCCCCGGCAATGCCTGTCCAAGTGCGGACTGCAACATAAACCGATAGAAGACCCAAGTGCCCCCTCTCTCCCCAGAGGAGAAATGATTCATGGACAGCATGCTGTGCCTGGACTTCCAGGAGGCCATTCGCTAGTCATCACTGGAGTAATTGATCATACACACACCTTTGCCAGGCAGATTCCATTCCGGAAACAAGGGGAAGGGGGGTAAAATGTCCACTCCTTGAAGAAATGGCATTGGGGAAGATTTTTTTGGGGGGGGGGAAGAGGAGAGATTAGTGACCAATCGCTGTTGGAAAGAACAGGAAAGGTTATCTGCAAAGCATTTGGTAGAAGCACAAGTAAATTTTTTCCTGTGAACCTGGGTTTAGTTGCAGTAGTGGAGGTGTGCTGTATATCTTGGAAGAACTCTTTCATGGTTGACCTTCAGAGCTTGACTAAATATGCAGCAGTGCTTGTACATGTAGTTACCTGCTCATGAGTTGACAGAAAGCCAAGCCCAAACATGTTTATGTGACGGGCCATGGCTGTGGCATGAAATCACACACCGTAGTTTATGGGAAGTAGCCACAGCCACGACCATGCACCCATGCGTTATTTGAAGCCACAGACATGTCATTCAGACTCGGTCCAGGATCCAGGACTTTTTCTCCAGGCTGGAGATTTTTTTTAAATATCTCCTTTTTAACGGATAAGCGGGGAAACGAAAATGAAACATTATACATGACTTATATGTATATTGTTTACAATGGTATTGTTGCACTTGCATGTACTTGTGTTATTTTCTATTATTTTTTCCCATTGTTTGTCTTTTTTTTCGTCTCAGAGTGGAATGGGGGAAGGGTTCCCCTTGGATCCACACCTGCCTTGTGCAGACTTTCCTTTGCTTTTAAGAGTAGTTAAGAAAATCTAGAGGAAAATAATATAATTACTCACCGTGGGAACACTGTTTAGTTCAATTTTTTTAAACCAGGATTTCATTGGATGCTTTTATGGATTTTGCATCGTGTAACCTCTGCCAAAAATTCCTTTAATATTTGCTTTAATTATGTTTAGTTTCTTGTTGGGTATGTAAAATCATATTGAAATTGAAGAATTGAGGGCTGCTAGGGTTTTAAGGCTGATTGAAAGCCATCATGAAACACTTCATAAAATTTGAGTCTTCTAAGTACGAAAGTCTGCCAGATGAAAGCAGTGCAAGTACATGTACTAACAAATAAAAACAGGAAGCTCCATTTTACCCTTACACTCATGATGTTAAAAAGCTAGACTTACGAGAATTGAAACCATAAATGGTAGGACAAAGTAGAAGTTCCCTCAGCTGACCATTTTTCTGTAAAAATTTTCACTGTAAATTTTGCCTGCATTCCCAAACTGTTCTACCATTAAAAGCCTGAACATAATTCTGCATGCACTTTGCCATCGCTCAATTCCCATGTAGATAGCTTCACACTAGGCTGCCCTGCCACACTCTGTAAAAACAAATCAACAGGGAGTCACTTTGGAGGTTGTTTTTGCTTGGTTTTTCATTTCATTTTCATAACCAACTGATTAAAAAGCAAAAGCTGGTCTTTGCTTTCTCAGAAAGGGCATTTCAGAATTTCCAAAGGGGGTTGGAGGCCCAAGAAGGAAGTATATGTACAACTGCTGCTGTTGGTCAGGTGTCAGATAGGCCTACCTGGGTGCCTGTCAGATGTTAGAATCCTGTTAACATCAGTGCACATTGTGTTCTGTTGGTTTTCAGTTTTAACACACAGTGCAGTGGTGATTGCTTGGACATGTACTGGTCTAGCTTCATGAATAGGGCGGCGACCGTCACCCACCGGTACATGTACGTACATGTACATGTGTACAAAAGAGCAGAATGGTTCCAGCGCTGCTCAGACGCACATGTACATGTATGTGACCCAACCTAACAAAATGAGTGGCAGGCCTTTAAAATAGTCGTGCACAGTTTACGTCAACCCTCACCTTTTTTCGTCTCGGTAATAACACAGAGAACGATGTGTCAAACCGAAGGGCTCAGTTTGCCCACTCTATATGCAAACTGAAACAAAAACGTAGTGAAAATGTGGCCCGCGGACTCATCTTTTGTGATCTGGTCACTTATAATTCATGCTTAGATTAGATAATACATGATACGGGATTGGAATGGGTTATGCGTCAGTGGCACACATGAATATATCTATCTACCCTTGTGTACTTTCAGAGAAATGGATAGGCTTGATGGTAAATGGTATTGTACTCGTACATTGATGTATTTCAAGCTTTATGTGGGAACATGATCATGGCACATATGGTCGTTCAAATTTGTCTGTTAAATTTCCATAAGAATTCATACAGTCGACATTCGGATCTGTTCACTGCAAATTCTCACAGTTTGTGTCAAGTTCCTGTGGACTACCGTACATGTACAGTGAACGGTTACAGTAATTTTTAAAAAGTCTGCGAAGTTGGCATACATGTATTCATGAGCTATGCTGGAATTTCTAATCGGGAGAAATTCAAAGTGCTGCAGTTTGCATTGTTGCAAGGCTGCGAGGGATGCTCATATTCAAATCCACAGGATATACAAAATGTACATGTGAGCTGTGAGGAAATTAAACCAGGTCTGACGCCAGTCCTGGCAGTTCACGTCCAAATTATACAGCGGGCCCCACAAGCAGCCAGGAGCAGTTGGTTGCAGCCAGCATCCTCACCACCAGACAAAGGGTTTCATTATTCCTAAGTGTTCTATTCAACCACAAATAATTGTATTTGCTGTGATCCGATCATACCCCGAGCCCTAACCAGGCATGCATATGGATGGGGCCTTAATCAAGTCCCCACTGTTCCCCGGCTGTATGCGGGAATTAAATACCCACCCAAGCCTCTCAAGGCAATTATGCTGATGAAGTTTGGGACTTATTGAAAAATCGGAATTCATGGATATATCATGTGATAGCATTTGCTGACATCCAAGCCTCACTTCCTGGAATAATTTGAATCGGTAATGTTTGTCGGAGACGTAGGGAGGAAGAAAATGGATTTTGGAGCTGTTAACCTGTAGTGTCAGCAGATGCTGGCTGCTTCTGTCCAGTGAAAGAATTTGAGCTGAAATGTACACGTGCATGTAAATTGCTTTGATGGTCATTTCTGCCGTGTTTACTTTGTCATAAAATTGTACCTGTCTCGCATCCGAAAACATCAAATGTTGCATTCTTCTTGTTTTGTAAGAGTGTCAAATTTTGCATCGGATAGACCTTTTTCTGGTTGACAAATACAGGAAAATGTCCAGGGGGGGGGAAATGTCCAATTTTGAATAGATTCCTTCTTAGTGTACGTGTACATGTACATTCCATTGTCCATTTGTACCAGTGCACGCATGCAGGAAATGTGTCTCACTGTTTACACGAATGCTGGAAGCAGACGGTGGAGAGAGAGAGAGTGAACGTGAGGCAGCCGGACACCAACTGATCTCACAATGGAATGCAGTGTCTATTGCCGCCCCCCCCTCCCAACACTGACACGCATACCCAAGGCATTGTACACACCAGCCTGGCTCTCTTTACAACCCACTAATGTTGACACTACTGTCGGAACACAACAGCGGCACACCACCATACGGGCAACTGGCGTCGAGTAAGATAGACAGAGCTACGTAGGTCTCGCTCTCAATTGCTGTGGTGCCGCATGCATAAACACACGACGGCGGAGAGGGAAAGATTGACAGAATAGTGGCACCGTACAACATAAGCTTTGTGGTGTCCCCTCAAGTTCACCATCTGTTTATCCCTGGCTCTCTCGTTGGTCGCTGCCATTAAGTTAAAGAGTCTGGTCTGATTACGGACCCCTCCACGGATGAATTGCCGTGTAGATTTATTGCAGAGCTTTGTCGTTGTTTGGTTGACATAGCTGCTCTGCAAGGGAAATATGAATGAGACATTACGTGCTCCCTCTTCCTCTCCCCCCGTCCAATTTTTTTTTCATTTTTTTTTATTCTTTCTGGGGAGCTAAGATGTTGACAATAGCTGTCCTTGTCGTTGGTTCAGCCGCAGCTGTACAATGTCATATCGAACAAAAAAATTGATGGCAGGCAACAATAGTCGTTAGTGTTGGCCCTCTAATGGCGGAGCTGTAATTTGATATGCATGTTTGAGAGGAAATATGCCTGGTGCTAAATGCTGCCGCTGTTGTCTTGCACAGAAGATTCACAGTGACATTGTTGGCTCTTCCTTGAAAAAAAAAAAAAAAAAGGCGGGGTGCCTTAATAGAGGGAAAATGTATTCTTTTGGAAGGATGAATTGTCCATGTCCTTGTATCCTCCCATTTTAATTCTGGTTTTATCCATCAACAATTAGGCTGTTAAACTGATTTTTGCTCTTGTGAATCACAGTGTTGAATTCTCACAAATAAACCGGGAGTAGAAATGCAGATTTGTCTAGAGGAAAGAGTGTGTCCAATGGAGATTTATTTTCAACTAAATTTGAGTGAGAAAAACAAATTTGGATGCATCTAGCCTGGTTAACTTTTAAAGATGTCAAATTTCTGCTTCTTTTTCTTCTTTGCTGCACATGTCATTCAGCAGGTTCCTGCTCAGTGAACCATGGACAATGAGAATGCAGTGATAAGAAGGCAAATATTTATTGGTTGGCGCAACATAATGTGCAGTCAATTTGAAAGTATGTGTAGCCTTGCTTGTGGTTGGTCAACGTGCAAATGTACGTATACGTTTTTTGGCGTGCTTATCTAAACCCCATCTGTAAGTATTCCCTGCAGCAGGCGTCTGGTATCGTGCGTACCGTGCACGCACTGCATTGTACTTCATGCTGTGATGCTCCCTGACTGTGTGCCAAAGGTGTGCGCCCGACCCTTGAATGGAAAGAGGAAAACCGAAAGGAGGACAAAATATGGCTTCGCTGGTTTTAATTTAGCGCCGTTGGAGTGTGTCACACTTTCTTGTCATCCAGTCATTGTGGAGAACAAAATTCACCATGCATAGAGAAGTGTTACGGCCTTCCAGCTACGCGTTGTGTACTTGTTCGTTCATGTACGTGTACATGCGCTTGATCAGGAGACATCCATCATGTGTTGGTGCGTGTCTACTTTTCTTTTCTTTTTTTTTATCGAGGGTGCAAAGCGAAGACCTCAATGATAAGGACTCACTGAGTTGATACCTTCCCAGAGAGAAAAACAAAATCAGATGCAGCGATACTGGGCCATTGGTTCTGTATAACGAGAGTTTTTTTTTTATTTCGTGTCTATAATTTTCCTAATCAAGAACAGGATTCAGTCATCAACTGAGAATATTCCAGATGGGCACTGTTTTCTTTGTTTTATTTCATCAATGTATTTATTTTTTGTTTGTTTTGTTTTTTTTGGTATGGAGTTGGGTCCCCACATTGCCTGTTTCCTAGGTCGTATCGATACCTGTCATGATCCCTGACAACATGGAATACTAACGCTTTGGTAGTACATGGATATCACTTTTAACATTTTCAAATCGAGAAATGATGGACAGCGACATTTACTGCTGTTCGCCAGGATCAATATCATGAAATCCACCGAATCCATATTAGAAATGAAGTGGGAGATCTTTTTAGACAGTTCGTCGGAGGCAAACATAGCTGTTTGTATCAAGTTTGAGCCGGTGTGCACATGCCCCAAATGCCGCACATGAAAGGGGACCAGTTTGTTTGTCTTTACCTGTCGTCTCAAAGAGTCTCCCATCGGGGAAAGGAAGACACTGTTGAATTGGACACCACTCTTGTTAGATAAACAGTAACAAGTAGTATACTACTTCATGTCTTCATTGTACAGCGCATTGGAACATATCTTTATGAAAGTTGCGCTTTATAAATGAATAAATTATTGTAATTATTTTTATCATATTCTTAGTTGTTTGAAGGCCCAGAAGTTGTTTCCGTGTTTTTATTGTTTCCTGTTATATGTTTGTGTTTGTCTGTTACGTTTGCACTCTCTTTCTACAAAAAAAGAAAGAATTTTGGAATGCATTTGATACCACTTATCAGTGTGGCATGTATTTACCATTTATTACAACCCGAGTGGGCTAGATAATCTTTAATCACAGACTGAAGAGCCCTCATTTTACTTGGTCAGTTAGGTTGCATTGTGGACCAGGTTTACCTTTTTCTTGGCAAGTACCCAACGTCTGCAAATGCAATTACACGCCAAGACTGTACAACCATGCACGTTTCCACCGAGTTGTGATGAATCCCACCTTCCACTTATGGAGTTAATAAGACAGCGCCAGACCCCACCAAACCCCCAATTTCCCCAAGCCGTTAGAATGAAAAATAAATTTCCTGCCCTTGTAAATTTTTTTATATTTTTTTGGTCCCCCTCACTCCCTCTTGAAAATCACTTTCATCGTGTGCACTCCCTCGCATTACAGGTTTGCTGTGGATGGTTGTGGTGATGAATCCCGGCTACACCCAGAGGGAGAAGATGACATGGAAGGAACAGCTGTTGCAGTGGGGGTCCAACGACCTCTGTCCCCTAGAGGATGCTGACGCCAGGAACAACCTGACCAACCCCTCTCTTGTTGGTGTTTTGAATAACCCCCCAGGTAAGGAGGGCACTGTTTTCTGAAATGCCAAGATGGCTGAACCTTAAAATTACATACGTGTACATAAAAGGACTGTCTGTACCATGTAGATTAGACCCTAAATGCCTCATCTCAACGAGTTTGTCATTGGTTCAGAGGCATCTTTGCTCCCCCCCCCATCCAAAGCTGCCTGACTTCTCTTCCTCATAAGTCTGTTCTCAAAGTTGGCTTCATCTCAGGCTGTGACATTGTAACCCTTCATGGGCCTCAATGTCTGGCTGAATCAAAGGGACTCCCAATTTGGACTTCATGTCAGACAGTTTGATGTTCCAGCAGCAAAGTAAATCAGCTTCTACTTCACAGCTTCCGAAAGTTGGGGAACTTGAGGAAACAAGGCAACAAAAGCGAGGGGAAGAATAAAATAGATAGAGGTTTGAGATATGGCTGCCTCACCGGCAGGTGTCAACCCCCCTCCCCCGGCCCGGCCCTGCCCAATATCAGGGGTATAATGCTGAAAACATTGCACCGCGAATTCATACCCATATAAAAACTAGTCGTGGGCAGAGTAAAAAGACATGACACTTTGATTGGCAACCTTTTCTAGCCAAGCAGGTATTTTTTCCTGCTTGGCAACTGTTTAAGCTCAAAGCACTAGAACCGCCACAAAAACTTGGGGCCTGTTCTGGCATGGTTGCAATAACCTTGTGGAAACGCCCTCCCTCGCAGCTGCCTCTGATGCCGACAGACCCCGCACGATCTTCACGCGCGCCATCGAGGCCTGCGATCTGCAGTGGAACGACAGCCATCTGCAGGGAATTCTCAACAACAAGCTCTATCACAGCATTCACCACGCCGACACAGAGTTTGGCGGATTCGACTCGGAGGGCCACCCTCTCTGGTCAGGTAAGTTGTTCTACTCATTCCCTCCTCCCCCCCAAACACCAAGTTTTGCCTACTCTGGTTTGTATACCTCATAAACTCTCGTGAGCATTGGTACTCTGCTACTTCTGTCCCTCTCACCACGCCCTTACTGATTGCCACAGCATTTGTGGTGCTGTCATAAAGGCTTTACATTGTTTCGACAGTCGGAATTTCACTTTAATTCAGTGCACCTTTTGGATTTGAGGACCCCCCTTGTTAAAAAACTGCAAGTAGTCCTGGCACACAAAATACAAAATAAGGATCCCATATCACTTTATTCTCTTCGATGAGCTTGGCCAAGTGCCACACATTTGCTTAAAAAAACATAGGTTAAGTTTAGATAGATCTATTTCCATCTGAAGCTGTGACTAGACGTTTCTATTGTGACCATTTAAAAAAAAAACTTACCTTTTAGTACTCCATAATCCATTTGCATAGCTGTGGAGAGAATGTGTAGAAATGGAGACTAGGTACCAGATGTAAAAGTGTCAGACTGTTTGCAACGGGCGCTAGTTGTGAAGAGATTTTTCATGTGACGTAACATGACGGGTAAAGTCATTTCAAGAAGCGTACCGTGTCCGTGGAGGCGCATGCATGATTGAATCTGTGCATTTCAATTAGCAATTTCACGTATGCAAGATTGTTGAGAAACTTCGAAGACGCATGCGTTTCCGCACACGTCTGTGAATCGAACGCTGACCGTCAAAAATCAAGTGAATGAAAATTCTCTATACATGCATTTTCCTCTGTTGCACAAGTTTTCAGGTTTCAGGATTCTCATACTCAGAACCCAAAAGAGTACCAGGTTTTTCACCCACCAGGAAGTGCTTATAAATCAGGTCGATTCTGGGTTTGGGTTTAATTTTCCCCTTTTCAATTAATACAGTTTGTATATATGCACTTCTTACGATTAATCTGTATTTAAAAATTTATTTGCTGTTAGAAAAGCAGCCTACAACTCTGATTCTAATAAATTTGAAACGTAACACGTTGTGTGATAGTTAATAGTCCAGACACTGTAACGTCCATTCGTCATCAGATAGGCAAGTGTGAGTTCTGTACCCGAGATTAATTTATGGCCCAGAAGAAACCCGACCCAACGGCACAATATGATTAATAAACTTCAACACGTTGAGCTGGCTAACAGACACATATTCATGATGCTCTTTTTTTTCCCCCAACCCCTTTTCCTTTTAAACGTCAATGGATATGGCCACAGTGCGTTCATTAGTTAATTGCAGTCCCTGGTCAGGATGGTCTGGGTTTGGACACATCACCGCACACTTCACAGATGCTGTTTTCAGTAGTTTTTTTTTACAATGATATCTCTGGTAGCCACATCTTGATACAATGAAACTAGTGCATTTAACTTTCATGGTGTGCATCCCTCATGCAAGTTCTGCTTGATTTCATTCATTCTCGCCGTGGTGACCTGCTGGCTGCGCGACCTTAGGTTGTATCTCCTCGCCATCAGTATAATGGACCCAGTCAACAGCCCACATTAACATTTTATTGTTGCCAGCGGTAAATATTATGGTTGTTGTAGTGAACTATCAGCTAATTGAGTTTGAGTCAGAAAAACGTGACGGGGGATTGATATTGACCAATGAGAATGCTGCAGAGGTCTAATTTGTTTGATTTTGAAACTTAATAATGATTTCCATCGACAACTTTTTTAAGGCTTACATTTTCAGCTGAGAAAGTGGACCATAAACTTTTTTTTAAATACCAGTTCATGTGTTTCTTCACTTGCACTTTCACATTTGAATGGAAACTTAAAAAAAATACGTGTCAACATTGATTGCATTGACAGCCTGCTCTTCGTAAACTTTGCCCAGAGTAAATATTTCGACATGCTCGAAAGTCAGCGCGGCATCTCACAGTTGTTATGGAATTTCTTCTGAGTAATTTTTTGTTTTATTTCCAAGAGGTACATGTAGGAGCAGACATAGCTTGAAATGTTTCGCCATAAAAGAGATAACCCCCCCCCGGGGGTAAAGTTTCTGGGATGTCTTTCTGGTCACTGGTTGTCAATTGCATGAGAAAGATCCTTACATTGTTCATTAAAAATGTTAGAAGGGAAGTCCAAGGACCATTTTTTTCGCTTTCTTTCTTTGTTTGTGCTGTGGGAAAGACAGAGTATCTATTGAAGGCAGGCCTTCTTTAGATGTTTTGGTTTCTCTCCCAGCAGGGTAAGGTAGGCTTGAACCCGATTGCAGTTCAGTGCACTATTTCCTGCTCCCACAGTGGGAAAGGGGGGGTTGACTCCATAGTATAACCACGGCAGGCCCACAGGGCTCCCGATCCACGGCATGACACAGTGCGCGCACACGGCTGGATGAATTAGCCGGCCCGCTGATAAGCCAGTTTACCCAATATGCATTGCATTTGGTAGCTGTTCTTACCTTGCCTGCAGGCTTGTTGCTCCCACTTGCTCTGTCGTCTAAGATATATTTATATATATATCCTGCGTGGCGTGTTAGTGCAGTGCACTGTGTCAGATTTCTCACGGGCACAAATATGAAAATTGGTTTCCCCATATCAGTTTTTCACAGATGTAATTGACTCAAAGCTGTCGTGGCGGTTACGTTTCAGCTTCTCTTGGTTAGTCAAAACAAGACTGAGTGTCGAAACACCTTTTGGTGGTAAACACAAAATAGAAAACAAAAACATAACAGACAAGAAAAAAAACGAAGCCCACATTGAATGCAGAAGCTGTTTTCTGGAATAGAGACATTGGAAGAGTAGCGTGGATGAGAAAGTAGCCTTGTTTGTAGTGGATGACATCGCACTGGCATTACCAAGCTCTGCAATAGTAATGGTTTTTAGAAAGATCTCATTAGTCCCTGAATTCCGGAATTGGATCAGGGTTGAGGGCAGAGCGTCAGCGTCAGCAGCTGCAGCATGGTTCAGGCCCCTGCTGGTCTGTCCAGGCCGGCCATAGCCAGACGAGTTGACAGACCAATATTCCCCCTTTCTTTTCTTACTCCATGTGTGTTTGTGTGCGTGTGTGGTGCTATGCAGATCCAACACTCTGCCGCCAGAGTTGCCTTTGCGGGGGGGAGGTGGGAAGGGGGAAGGATGGGGATTGCAGCTAGCTTGTATATCGTCTCTGCACACTCACTGTGTTACAACCTTGTCTGGAACTGAAGCCCTGCCTGGCGTGATTAGATTCAGGAGGTTTTGGGGAGGGGGGGGAGAGAGAGAGGGCGAGGGGAAGGGAGGGTTATCTTAGACATTCTGGCTCAGGCAGTGCTGTTTACTGGGGCAGCAAACGGGATCAGGATTGACCGTGGCCTCCCCATGTTTCTTTGTGCAATCCCGCTCAAGTGAATTATGAGGTTAGCCTGCTAGGCAGTGGTGTTGACGTAAACTTGAAATCTAAATAAATGACTCACTGCCTATTCCTACCCACAGTGATTACTTAGACTATCTCAACAGAGATTACGGTACTTTTCCTCTCTCTGATAAATTAAGACATCCAGTCGTGTAAACTGACCTTCTAAAAATACATGCACAAGCTGCTTCGTAAACCTGACTCCCTAAAAATATGTCCTTATTGATGTTTGCTCGGTTCTCATACACAGCCAAATAAACACATTTGACACATGTAGCTTCAGTGTTTTAAAAGCGATAATAAAATCAAGTTTTATTGAAAAATCCCTCGGCTTTTTTTTTTCTAATAGAAAGTATGTTCAGTTCCACTTGTGTGTGAGAGCACCATCTGGATCAACAATAATTGAATGACCGTCAGGGGTAGACTCTGTTCAAATTTGTTCATTTTTATCCGAAAACAGAAGAAGCATATTTTCAGCGTTTGACCTGAAGTGGTGGTGTTCAGTTCATTAGAAAGGGGTCTTCTTGTGCTGGAAAAGTGCCCCCAAGAATTGAAAATCTTCAAAATGGCTGTCTTCCTCAGCATTGGGTGCATTTGCCCATTTTTGGAGTCAATGAGACTGCTCGCAGTCTCAACGCAGATGCACACAGTCCATGTACCGTAGAAGCGTCTGATCCATGTTCCCGTTTGGTATATTTGGGATGCCGGGCATTCTGGTGCTGAAAACATCACGTTCACCATGCTGCCGAATGCAGTTCCTGTCAAACATTGCCGCTACATCAACATCGTTGTTGCCACGTCAATACTATTATATTGTGTACAACACTGGCCACCAACAAAACTTGAGTCTGTTTGGATTTTGATGGTTGGTTTAATCACGGCAGATGATGACCCAAGTCTATTTTTATGGCAACATGGACCCTTTGAGGTATTGCATGTGCACATGCATCAATTCCCACATACATGAAAATGATATGGAACAAGCTAATCCTTTGATGCACGTTGCACCACAACCCACTCCAGGATATTTTATTGCAGTATCAGTCTGGCCGCCTCTCAATCTTCTGTCTTGGGCTTGGTCCATGTTGTCACCCATTGAAAATACACAGGGACATGCCGAGACATAGCCAAAGCTCTAGTAGCCTGTTTCTGACATGGCGTTTCATGTTTTCCATTGTTGAGACCATGCTTTTGATTTGTTCCTCCCCCCGTCAGTTTTGGCAATAGATTGAACCCAAAATATGCCTCATCAGAATCTTACTTGAGCTGCACACCTGTCTATTTCATTTTTACCTCGCTTTTTTGTGTCGTAGTTCTATATTTAAAGAATTGCAGTGGCAGGAGAGAAAACAATCTAAACCTTTAATTTCTTCTGCCATGCAGTTTTCAATCTGGAGTTCGTAAATCAAGCGGAAGAAGGAACAGGGCCAAAAGCAAATGAAAAAACGGTTTTGACGATTACGCCTCGAGAGGACTCTGTGCACTCAGAACGAACAAAATTCCCACCCGCAGTTGGTTTTCGCCAAATTATAAATGCGCACCAAGCCAGCCACTCAGTACGTCGTACCCAGTGCATTATAAAAGGAGTGCCCAGCGTGCAGACGGAAGAACAGAAAGGTTTTTCACCTCACAGTGTCCTTGTCTTGTGGGAATGCGCCATACATGTATGTGTATGTCCACCTGCAGCGGTCACCCGTTCAAGCGCAGTGCAATTTTCATGTGCTGTTTGAACCGTAACAAGTATGTATTATTTACTATGGGTATATGCGTGACCTGTTTTGCGGTACACTGTGCATTCGCGTGACACCAGAGCATAGGTCATCTCTCTCCTGTTTTTTTCCATGTAGTTTTAAAATTTTTTTTTTCTCTTCTTGTACCCCTTTTATTAAGTGCCCCGGATTTCCTGCCTTTTAGACTTGATGTTTCCGGGGTTCCTTCCATAGAGCTCCTTTCAAATTTGGATTTTTGTCTAATAAAAAATATATAAAAGTTTGCTATGGAGGAAGAGTGTTCATTGAGCAAGTTTTATAGTTGGATCATATTTGGATTCTTGGTTTTGTTTTTATTTTGCCTCAAGTTATTATCAGTTAATGTGACAACTCTTAAACTACAGCTAGCTATTGCTAATGTCCGGTGTTTCAGCGACTGTATTCGCACAAGGAGTTTTAAACAGTTGAACAGTTTCAACTTTGGTCACTTTGCCCGCAAATGATACAGGCAGATTAGAGCTGCTTGGCATTCACGGCAACCTTAAGAGTGAACCAGCCTGTGACTTGTTGTTACTTACACGTCATCTTCCTCTTCTTTTCCTGTTGTTTTTAGAGCATCTACCCACAGCCTGTGCCCGAGTGGATGCCTTGCGATCGCACGGCTACCCGAAAGATGCCTTAAGGCTAGCCGTCAGCATCGTCCGTAACCTCAAGAAGCAGCAAAGAGACAGCCTTAAACAACTCAGACCATGTGAGTCCCATGCGCTCCTATAAAACCTGCCCCACCTCTGAGAATAGGACAGAGGAAATGTCAAAGCATTTCAAATTCTGTTTTGTCAATTAGCTTTTTGCTTAGCCAGACTACCCAAAATACTTGGACATCTGTGAATTTTGCAGTAGCCAGCATTCTCTCGTAGTGGAAGAGCCATCACCAATTCTAACAATCAGAGCATTCTTAAAAGCTCCACGGCTTCACTGAGAATGTTGGAATTAATCAATTCTCTTTTCAAGACAACCAAGCGGACTCCAATATGTTTCATCGTCACCTCTGTCATGTAGCGCACTTTTCTCCTTGCCCGTAAGTGTGTTCAAAGTGTGGACAAAGCACAGACGACAAGGAAAACGTTGAAGCTTTTTGTTTGTTAAAACAGAGGCTCCTGGTTAAGCAATTTTCCCCTTTGCATAGACTAAAGTTTTCTTTCAAAACGGGGCACCACGACACAAACAACGCCTTGTCACCTACCCCTTAATGGTATTATGAAACAGACTCATCTGCCCTTATGGAAGCAAATGGGCCATTTTGTGACTTAATTTGCTGGAGTTCCTTCCCAAGTTGTCATCGACCGATTCCTCCCAGATAGACACACCACAGGCAGCCAGACCCCCCTCCCCATAACCCGCTACACCTCCCCTCCAAACGTCTCATAATTTGGGCCCTCTGCAGGCTGGTTCCTGGCTAGGGGTCTGGTTCCTTCCTCCCCCATCATCGACTCTAATTAGCATTAATTACTTGTGATGTCTAAATTAGGCGGGGTGGATGATGCAGCAACTTTCGGGATCACTTCTAATTAGCCAGCTCATGGGGTCTAATGCAAAGTGCGCACGTAGTGATTAAAATGTCCAAGGTGCCAAGACATACAATGACATGGGGAATGTCACTCCGGATTTGCTTTCAGTTTTGTTTTTGTCGAAATAGCCGTGGTCCGTTTTCTGCAGGAGTGGGAATCTCACTGTCAGACACCTGCCGAGGCAAACATTAAAAGAGTTGAACCCAGGGAAATGATTGTGCCATGCTGCATTTTCCCGCCCACACACGGGGATGCACCTGCGGGTGTCACCAGAATTTTTTTCCCACAGGGAGAGGGGAGGCATGAGACAAAGCACTTATTTGTAGAAAGCTGATTAACTATCAAAGATGAAAAGGGATCGATTCCAAGGTACATGTCTTTTCAAATACATTTGTCATCCCCTTACCTCCTTTTTTCATGTCTCTCGCTTTTTCTTTCATTTTTGTCCTTTTAAGTTTTTTCATTTTTTCCCCCAAGGGAGGCGAGTCAAGTTTTCCCCTCCCCTTGATCCCCCCCTTTGCGACACCCATGGGTGTGGCAAGTTTTTTTCCCCCTTGTAACCCCCCCCCCCCGAGATACCCATGGGTGTGGGGACGATTGTAGGGATTACAAGGATATCAAGCACGAGCCAAAGGAGGGGGTGTGTCCCAGGAACTGATCTTCATTGCCGATCCTAGCAAGTCTGGATTTTGCCAGGTGGCTGTGTTTGAGCTCATTGGGCGCAACCCCGTTGGAAAAATGTGGTTTTTCTTTCTCGTTTTAAGGTACTAATCTTTGTCTGCTGGCAAGATGTGCTGCTGCATCCTCGCAGCTTAGGGTGTGTTGTAAGAATGGAAGGAAGCTGAAAGGCGCAGTCATTACAGGGGAGTTAACCCTAGACGTCTGTGCCTTGTGAACCCTCTTGATAACAACCCCCCCCCAAAAAAAAGAGGAGGAGGGAAACCAAATCTGAAGTGACCTCGGAGATTGTGGAAGTGGGGCTCGCTGAGCTGAATCACTCGCATGTTGGTGCAGCTGAGGGTTATGTCAACTCCGCGGCATCCTGGTGCCCTGCTGCAGTTTCGGGTTTCCGTGGCTGGATATCTGTCGCTTGTAAAGAAAGATTTTGAGTTGGTCTGTATTTGTTAGTTGTTGAGGGAGTGTCCAAGTGTTCATGCTTTGACATCATGGTTTGACTTTGAGTTTTCATGAGACAAAGCCAGCGAAATGAAGCCTTTTGTTGGCCGCAAATCTGCAATACAGTTTCAGAGTCAGGAAGGGGATCCGCTGTGATCTAGTTGTGGGCAAGGGAGAAAAAAAAGAGATCTTTTCTAGGTTAAGAGAGGGACCTGTTGGCATTTACATTTCTACCCGTGCCATCCGACTCTAGAGGCCGACTTCTGTCAGCATCCTGCTACTGAGAGGAAATGGACTGTTTAGTCTTGAGACACTGAGCTCCAGTGGTAACATAGACGGGGGGAGGGGGCACGTAACCGGGAAAGGAAACTTGAGTTTCACTCTGTCATTGGGCCCTGACGAGATAATGCAAAAGCCAATCAGAAAACACAACCTAGTCGCATATCACCACAGCCATTTGTTCTTGGCAAGTGGGGAGCCATTTGGGGAGGTGCACGGAGGGGCTTCTGCCACGTAAGGAAGATGTCTCATTTAATGTCCAATTTAATTTCCAATAACATTTCCAATTGCTTTAATTGTGAATGGGTCCCCCTTGAAAGTCAATTATACATGTTTTGGCTCCGGTAAAGAGAAACATTGACGTGAAAAGCATTAGGTTTTTTTTGGGGGGGTGGGGCCCAATTCTTAATTGGGCAGTTTTCAGCAGGGCAGGCTTGAGCCAAAAGCCACTTGGTATCTGTTTGAAGAAGTGGAGGCCGAGAAGGCCCACAAAAATCCCGACAGGACGTTGGTAGGGATGACAGGGAGGGGGGGGTTTGGGTACACATTATAAGCGTTGGGCTATGTGGACTCGTATTGGTTGTGGGGAATGAATGAGGCACTTAACCAGTCATCAAATTAAGCCTGACTGGCCCTCCATTGGCAGCTTCCTGACCCACAAATTGGAAGTGACTGATGACAAGCCGAATGTGTTGTGCAGAATGTACGACAGTCAGATCATGGGATGAGACATGAACGGGAAACCGAGATGCCAGGTCTCTCCCCCCTCACCCTCCCCTTTCACACTTCAGACCAGAAAGAAAAAAATCCGCCTGAGGGGAAGGAATCTCCAAATGATAAACCCCTCCATCAGTCTGAAACAGGATGGTCCCCTCTTTCTTATGTTTTGTTTGTGTCTGTTCGCCGTGCCCTGTTGCTGTGGTCACACTGCCATTGGGATGTCGTCACAGTTCCAGGAATGAAATATCAAAATCCCTAAAAGGATTTTGTCCCGACTTTGCCATCAGTACACCCTGTTTGGCATGGGTAGACTCTGCTATTGCTCCAACACATTCAGACGGGCCTCAGGCAAAATTTAGAGGTTTTTTTTTATATGATTGAAAGCATCATTTGGAGAAGTCATACACTGTGGTAATTCTTGACGCTACTTGAGTTTTCAGTCCCTTGACGTGTTGACTCATCCCGGATTTTACTCTCCCACCCAAGACCACTGTCGAGTCAGGACAAGTACAGACACTGACGATCTGCCGATTAGTCAATCAATCAATATCGGTTCAGTGTGCAGTTGTGAAAATGCACCAGACAGCTGGTTCAAATGTTGGACTCACCCCAAAAGAGTCACCCCCTCTGTGCTCAGGAGTCAGTGTGTGTGGGTGTGGGGTTGGGGTTTTTTGGGGGGGGGATGTGCATATCTTGGGAGAAGGGTGAAGTCTGATTCTGCCGAGTAATTTGTTTTGTTGTATGTGTAGATGTATCATAGGAAACCGAGGCACGAAGAAAAAGTGATAATTTAAGCATTACAAGAGAAGTGTCTGTGTTTGAGTCTTCAAAATTGATAGCTAAGTTTCTTTCTCCGTCGTTTTGATGCAGCAGGGAGGAAGGGCAAGCATCGGAAGGCATCCCAGAATGCCGCATCCTCAAACGAGTCATCGCACACTGCCAGGAGTAGCACTGAGGCCTGGGTTGGACATCCGCTGGACCCAATTGGCTGCCTGATGGATACTTTGCTCGACGCGTCCTTGACCGTGGATAGCAGTACTTCAGGCGCAGGTAATAAGAAACATGCAGGTTCCCGTCTCTCCCCCACTTCCTGACCAGTGGGCCCCCTTCCTGTCACTGTGAAGGAGATGGAAAAGGAAGGAGGAGAGAGGGAAGAAGGGGGCTGTCTAATGATTGTTATCGGCCTATGGAATCATGGTCTGGTACCCTGGAGACCAGAACCCAGCTTCAGAAAATACTGCTGAGCCATGCTGTGCTGAACACAGCATCATGACATTCACGGGACATTCTCGCTCGGAACTCCTTTGTTTCCCTTGTTCCTAAGTTTATTGGTCATTCGAAGCTTGTACTTAACTGCCAGCATGGTTTTAAACATGTGGAAATCAGATGTTGTGAAGGTCTCATGTTGGCTGAGGGTTTATCCTTTTTCGTTCTGGCATAAAGTCTAGTCTACTTCTGTTGCTCTTGGGCATTCGGTGAAGAAAGATGCGCTGTTGCTGTTCTTGGCACTTCAGCAGTGGAAGAATCTCTGATTGCTCATCTGTCTGGGATTTATTGCAAGATCTTTGCCCAAACCCCGGAGGGAAATTCTCCCAAGAATCTTGCGCAGTCTCCTGACCTTTTTTTTTTTTTGTGCCTCTCGGGAGAGGTATCTTTGGCAGAGGAAGAGGACCAGAAAAGAGAGGGCAATGGAAACGCTGGTTGTGATTGAACAGCAGAGGCCCTGATATCTTTGGGAGGGCCAAAGACCGAGATCCAGGATGTCACTGATCAGTGATCCACGATGAATCGTTGATGAATCAACTCGATAGATAATCTCCCTGATCCAAGCTTCGTGCCTGCTCTCACTGCATTTTTTTAACTGTTTTTTTTGGGGGGGAGGGGGAGAGAGAGTAGGGTGGCAGCATGGAGCTCATGGCAAGCGTGTTCTGATTGGCTGTTTCCATCAATTACAGGCCTCTTCCATGATATTTCCGAGATTCAGTGAAAGTTGCTTTTTAAAGCTTTGATACGGCTGGGGGAGTGAGGGTGGAGTGGGTAGGCATTTGGAATTTTGAAGAACAAAATTGTCGTGACTTTGGTTCAGATGGAGATTTGTTTGTGTGTTCCTTTGTGTTAGTACAAGGATGCTCACAGTGCAGAAGTGAGTCAACATATTGCAACTTGAAGGCTTAATCCCAACTCCTTGTGTATGTTTTTGAACCGGAACTTCCTAAATATTCAGAGCGTTGGTTGGAACTTTGAGCCTGTGAAGTTCCGTTGATATGCCAGTGAAAGGCAAACTCTTGTTTAGCTAAAGCTGTTCTACATTCATGTTCTTTCCCCTGTTTGTTTTCCTTGAAAATCCACAGAATCGAGCAACGCAGACATTGCGGGCAGCAGCTCGCCGCTGCGCCAGTACCGGCACGTGGCCATTCCGGGCTCCCGCAGCCAGCAGCAGCAGCAGCCCGAGACCTACCTGACGCTGGCCTACGAGGTGGTGCTGGTGGGACTGGGCCAGCAGCGCCTCATGCCCACGGGGCTGTACGCCCAGGACAAGGCCTGCCACGCCGAGGAGGAGCTGATCGCCCGGCATCGGGAGATCGCCATGGACCCCATGCTGGTGGCCGTGCTGCAGCGGCAGGCCACCACGCTCATGGAAGGTACGGGACCACGGGTGCTTGGCAAATCGCGGGAGCATTCCGGCTTCAGGCTTTGGGACTAAGCTTCACAAATTTGGTTTAGTTATACTAATACATGTTATTGTGGTTGATTTAAGCAGATGTGAAGCTCAAGATGAAGCAGAAGACGAGAGACAAAAACCAGGATTTGGAAAAAGATCACAGTGGCATGAAAGAGAGACACATCATTCCAGAACTAATAGTCTGTCAAACAGGAAACTTAAGTTAGTCAACAGTTCATTGGACCATTTTTGACTCTCTCTTTTTTAGGAGGCCCATCAAGTGGTCTTAGTTACCACGTGCCTGCAGAGAGTGTCCCCATGCACACATTCGGCCGCTACTTGTTCCAGACTCTACTGCCTTACTATGAGGATCTGGCGTACAAAGTAGGGCTTCGAGCTATGAGGTAAGACCCTCCCTGGATTTCCCAGACAGGACCCCTTCCCGTCCAACCCCACTCCTATCCCTTTTATAGTTGCAAAGTCAATACTGTGTGATTAAAAAAGAGGAGTTGGTATGATCTGGCGCAAACCATGCATTGTGTTTTTGAGCAGGGCAGTTTACCCCTATTGGCATCCGTATACCGCAGGAGGGAGACTGGCACCCTGCCTTCTTGATCATTTTAAGCCATTTTGAACCTCAAGTAAATACCAGTCCACTGCAACCTCAAGCAGTAACCAAGGCATCACAGCATGTCCTGTGGGCTGGTGCCACACTCAATGGCTAGTGTAATACATGCTACCTGGTGTGTTGCCTCCAGGCACTAGACACATCTGAGGCTACATGTGAAACAATTCTTTTAATAGTTCCCAGTATTTTTTGTACTGTGAACCATTCACTGGGTTGCTTGTGACTTCATATCTTTGTTGGTTTGTTTCTTCTTCTCTCAGACTGCCAATTTTGGCGGAGGTATCGAGTAATCCAGGCAGTGCTGCCAACAGTGTGCTGATGGGCCGTTACCCGCGATGGTTTGTGCTGGGCCACATTGAAGCGCAACAGTGTGAGCTAGCCAGCTGTATGATGACCGCTGCAAAAGGTACCAGACATAGCTCGCTCAAAATGGCCGCTTAGGGCTTGGATTCTGTTTCTTTGGAAGGACACAGAATTTATTCTCTGCAAATGCACAAACAAATTGAAGATTGTCTGCAATTTTTTTCCCTAAAAGTGCATGCATTTGTTTGAGAGCAGGTTATATGTGAAAGTTGTTCAGAGAAAAAGAAAACCTGTGCATTTGTTGTCAATCAGAAAGGGGTTGTTTGATGAAAGTCGTAAAACTTTTTGATTGTCAAAGGTTAGAAATTCTTTTTCGGAGAGTCATTGTCCAAGAGTAAGCATTATGTCCCATTGAACCATTGAAAAATGGGTGGTTTGTATTGTAGATGACGTTTGTCGTTTGCGGACTGTCCTTGAGGCTGCCCAGCATCACATCCACAGTGCCTCCCAGCTCTTCAAGCTGGCCCAGGAAGCCTTCAAGGTGGCCACGCCCGTGGACGGCCCCACCCACTACACCCTTCTCAAGGCCACCTTTGACCTGGGCCTGCACATCATGCGCATGACGCTCTCCAACATGAACTGGCGCCGGCGGGAAATGGTGCGCTGGATGGTGACTTGCGCCACAGAGATCGGCGTGAGTGCCCTGATCACCATCATGCAGTCCTGGTACTCCTTCTTCTCGCCCACGGAGGCCACCACCATGGTGGCCACCACCATCATGGCACCCAACACGGCCGTGCGGCTCAACCTCAGCCTGACGCAGCAAGAGGAGCTGGCTCGCTACGCCCGCAGCGTGGCGCTGCAGTGTGCCTCCAAGGACCCACCCTCCTGTGCGCTCTGCGCACTGACGCTCTGTGAGAAGGACCACGTGACCTTCAAAGCAGCCTACCAGATCGTGGTAGACGCCGCCTCAGGCCCCATGAACTCGTCCCAGCTCTTCATCATCGCCCGGTACATGGAGCACCGGGGCTATGCCAGCCACGCCTACAACCTAGCCGTACTGGCCATGAGGAACTTAACGTTGGGCTACAACCAGGACACTCATCCCTCCATTAACGATGTGTACTGGGCGTGCGCCCTGAGTCACTCATTAGGCAGAGAACAACTGAGCAATATGATCCCTCTAGTGGTTAAGAGTGTGCAATGTGCGTCCGTCCTAGCAGATGTCTTACACAGGTAAGAAGATAATCTATCCCATCCGATCTTGGAGGGCCCAGAATGTTCGTTCCCATAAATATCTCTATCTCCAGCCCAGAAATTGAAGTGAAGGAAAACTTGAAGACAGCGGTGTGACTCACTGCTGACTATTTTTTTTCTTCTTGCTCGTCTCCTTCCCTTTCTGTCCATACGCAGATGTACCTTAACGGCGCCTGGTGTGGGTTGCCTGCCCGATGGCAAGCGGCGTTGCATCAAGCTCCTGCCCCACGACAAGGACCCCATGCGGCAGCTGCTGGATGCGGCCATCGCTGCCTACGTCAACACGGCCCACTCCAGACTTACGCACATCAGCCCCCGCCACTACGGCGACTTCATCGAGTTCCTCAGCAAGGCACGGGAGACGTTCCTGCTGGCCCCGGACGGCCACATACGTTTCGCCAAACTCATAGAGGATCTGAAGGTCATGTATCGGGGGAAAAAGAAACTCATGCACCTGGTACGGGAGCGGTTCGGATGACGTGTGGCCAGTCCGAGTGGAAAAATCGTCATGTCCTTTTACAAACAAAAATTAAAATCGCCCGTCTTGATATAAATGGTTGTAGCCGTCAATGATAGCATCCTTGCTTTTTATGAAGAAAAGTACAGTTTTTCTGGTCACAGTGCAAAGTTTTTTAAATTGAGTGTCAACCTGCAACCGCAACTGAACCCCGTTGTTCTGGTTCAAACTAGTTTGTTCCGGTTCATTCCACTTTAATCTGGGCCGGTTTGGACCAGTCCACACTCACCAGTCGGACGCATGTGTGAAAACACAGTGCAATGATATGCCTGTATTTTTTTTTGCGTGTCATCAGTGTGTCCCATGGCAAGGAGTACTCCTGTTCATCCTGTCTGGACACTGCAACAAGAACTACCAAAACAGTATTGTAGAAATCTACAAAACAATGACAATATCAGTTTTAATGTATGAAGTTTTTAAAAGAAACAGAGTTTTTAAAAAGAGGGAAAAAAGGAGCCATTTCCAGTTTTAAAATGTACACCTTCTCGATTTGTGCAAGGAATTTTATCACCAAAAATTGTAGAAGTTGTTGACTTTAGCGTGTCGTAACACGTCCAACAGAAATTCATTGTTTTCATAAAAGCATTGACTCGGACATTTTTAAACTTCCTGCTAATGTTGCAAACGAAAAGGAAAAAATTAAAAAATCTGAATGTTGGACGTGAAGATTAGTTCATGAACAAGGCTAGATGTATAACGGAGTGGAGTTTTTTTTCCTGCTCACATTTATTTGCCAAAGAGCCTGGTGGGGATTAGAGCCCATATGGGCCGTGTGATTCATAACATGTGGTGTTGCTTGGGTTATTTATGTGGGCTCTCTAGGGCCAGGCATCGACTTGCCAGTCTCGGCCACAAAACAACAATCGCTTTATGATTCGGGCCCGGTTTCAATGCTCAGCATTTCCGTCGACCGCACATAGATAAAATTATCCGATATCCCCACGACTTCCTCCGCCAATGCTGTACGGGTTTCCCGTTGATTACCGCCCCATTACCCAGCAGTCGGGCCCAGTTACGGCTGGTTTCCTTTCGCGTTAGTGCAGCACTGGAGAACATCCACGGGGGCGCCATGCTCGCGAACACGTGGAAACAACTGGGTGTCGGTTGAGGACGCCAGCCCCTGGGTTTTTTGGCCCGACCTTTAGGCAAAAACAGCTGGAGGAATCTGACCTCTTTGCCCTGCAATGGGAAACAAATGGCCTAGACGGGACCAGCATATAGCACCAATAAAAATTGACAGTTTAACCTCCTCTGCAGCCAATGTTAGGGGCTGGGGGCATATTTTCCACCAATGGAGATTGATACCCCTCCAGCTGAAAAGAAAAGAGAGGGCTCAGTGGCTTGATGAACCCCAAGGGGAATATTTCAGGGGCATTGCCACCTGGGCTTAAGAAATCATCGGAGCTTCAGTTAAAAACGTCAAAATTTGAGAATTTGTGATGATTTTTTTTTTTAACCGAGAACAAGAAAATGAAAGAATTGGAATACCTGTGCTCAACCTTGAGCTTCAAACCCCAACCACCGACCCCCTCCCCCCGTCCTGTCACGTAGTATGTGTGATATTGATCATCAGCCATAATGGCAGGAAACCGAGCTGGTTTCCCGTCTGGATACATCTCCACCTGACACGAGAAACCAGGACCTCACTCAACGAGGCGCGCATACACACAGGGGCACACGCCCAAGCTTGGCCAGGCTGACACCGCTGGCAAGCATTAAAGACAAAGCTGGGGTTTGTGTCACCACAGAAGCTGCTTTGAACATAATACCGGTGATGACTGATGAACACATTACGGCCTACCCTCTGGGCCTTTTTTCTTTTTCATGAGGGTCAGGGTTAAACAGGTTCACCTTCGGCTGCAAGTGGGTCGTGATTTTTGAGATGTGCAGACTTGTAATTCCATGTGTGGACTTGTGAGACCTTGTGTGGACTTGCACAGGTCCACACAAGGCTACCTTCCTGAGGGGGTGGTAAGAGGAATTCCTTGGTTACTGTTGTCTGTAATCAAATGAAAAGGAAATTAAGGAACTTCTGAGGAAGTCATGGCCAAACGTACAAGTGATTCACAACAGTGCGTCTCCAAGAGTTTGCTACGCATCGGTCAATCTCGATGCATTAAATGTGTCGACCCAGTGTGCGTTTGTGAATCGCCCGTATTCAGGGTGGAAGAGTGTTCATCTCACTGTTCCCCTGAGCTATACAGAAACACAGGAATATCCACACAAGATTGCATACCACAAATATATACGTTTGTCTGCAAAACCAGGTTACAATTGATGGACTTTGACAGGGAGTGAGTGGCCACTAGTTCTGGATTATGTGGGCCTGCTTTGGTTGAGGTTTGGACTGAGAGCAAAACACCAGATGGGAGGTGTTCAAATGTGCCCAGCATAATACCTATAAATGTTCAAAGCCTTGGCATTGGGTTATGACCAGTTGCCATTGATTAGCTAGAACTCCATAATTATTCCAATTACATGGCAGAATAGATAGAGTTTGTATTTTGCTTATTTCCTGTTTGTTGGGAAGAGGAACTAGGGGTTAGGAATTTTTGTTTCTTCCCCTTTCTGTGCCCACCCTCCATTTTTTTCAGGGGAGGTGTTTTGTTGAGATTTTTGTTCATGGTGTAATTTCTCTTTCGGTTGAAATTTCAGCGATTAAGTCCCGAATAATTTTTTCCTGTATCTGGTATTGTATGAAAATGTGTATCTACCTCATTTTATCATTTTACACTCATGGAAGTAACCACGTTTGCATGATTGTACAAATGTACTCCATTATCTTAAAGCAAAACACTGTTTAGATGTGATGTTATTGTTACATACATTATAAATATTTATGAGTTAGCAGGAGGTACTGCTGCAGTAAACCAGTCAAGTATCATATTCAACAGAACATAGTAAAGTATAACCAGTCCCATTAAACTGCTTTTGCATATATTTACATAAATACCAACTCGGGCATGGTAACCAAGAAATGGTGGAGTTTATAGCCTTTGACCCTGGGTGTTGAAGAAGCATGGACGGAGAAATCTTGGATGTTTGGTGCTGCATATTTAACGAGAAAGTGTTGCTGCATATCTTAAAAACAACAACAGGTTTAAAGGATTGAGTTTTGGGGGAGACAATTTGATTTTGAGAGATTAGGTTGGGTTGATTTGATTGGAAATGTCTAAATCGTGTAGAAAACTGCTGTCTGGCCTGACAGATGTGAACTGCCACAATGGTGCTGTAAAGGTTTCAAGTGTAGATGACTGTTTTAGAAATGAATACGGAAAAAAAAGTGAAAGCAAGTCTCTAGATGTTGTAGAAATAGAGAATGAACAAAAAAGTTTTAAAAAAGAAAAAAAAATACAACTATTACTAGGCATAGGTGCAATGTAGTGAATTTTTAGCAACCGTCAAAATGTTATTTTTAGTTTTGTTTGTGGCCAGCAAATGACCACCGTGTAAAGCAGTTTTATTTCATTAATTTATACTTTATCGGAGCAGGCATAGAGATCGGAAAATGTGTGCAGCATAATGGGGAGACCTGCATGATTGTGCCATGTGTAGATGTCAGTTTGTTTGTTGGTCCTTACGGATGTTTGTATATATATATAAACAGATTGGTTATTTATTTATGAAGGACGTTGTGTAGCCCTCCTTTTTGTGGAATCGAGGCAGTGGAAACATTGCCCTTTCTTCTACCAATATTACATCACTTCTGTCACCGTCTCTATCTTTGTTGTCTCTTACTTCTCCAGGTTATTCAAAGGTGGAGATAGAGTGGCATATTCTGCAAATTTTAGTCGTGTCCAGGCATTCTTTTTATTTTTTTGGGGGGGGAGAACAAGTATATTGTGTGTGAAGGTGATCACAATGTGGCTTTCTTTGTTTAATGCATGTGGGGACTTTTGTTTTGGGGGGGTCTTTTTCATTGTTTGGATTCTCAGGTTAGCCAGCCTGCTTTGTTTGTTTATTTTTTTTTTTCTGTAACTCTCCAGTGTTAGTGAAAAACTTTGCGTCACAAACACGATGTTGTTGCTTTTACAGGAAACAAAGTTGTTACTTGATGGTGAAGTATTTAGAACAAGTTGCAAACGTAGGGTTGCTTCTGAAATTGGAATGTGCACAGTGACATCCACGTTTGATGCCTCAGTCCACTCTATGAACAGCCATCTAAAGGCTGTTCTTATGTTGTCTGTAAAGTGATTTATTGAATCAATTGAATTGGATTTCTTGAAGCTGAGAATGAGTCACTACATGCCCGAATGCACTGTGCGATTATGCACATGGCTTCAGGGTACCACACATTACATTGGAAAATTAACGCGAGCGTCTATGGAAGCATACGTCGAGTGGCATTGTGCACTTACCACAGGCGTATGTTGTACTTCAAGCCGTTGTCAAGTATGTGGCTATTGCTTGCCTCATTTGACCCAAGCTGAGGGGCCCCTATTGTTGACATGTGACCTTTGACCCTGTCAAGGCCAAGCAGCCTCGAGCAGAAAGACCCCCTTATACTTTAGTTGAAAAGAGCCGTGTTGATCGGGGAGTGTTCGTTCTCTTGGTAGCAATGCGATCGTGACGCTTGCATTTCTTGGTCGTTTGTGAACCAAAGAAGTGCAGTTCGGTATCAAAGGAGCCTCTGTTGCTAAGAAAATAGCACCGTCTGTCTCATGGTCCAGCTCGAGGCCCATACACAAACTCAACAGGTGTCAAAAGGGTATGCATTAATGAAAAGCATATGAAATGTCTCATACGGGCCTCTGGGGCCAGCCACCAAGAAAAACTATAGTCTTGGAGACATCCTCTTCACCTTTGACCTAGCACTGGAGGTTGTGGTTAATTTCACAGTATAGTTTATTTTGAAAAATGACGATGGTATGATTGGAGACCTCTCCTGATGTTTCTGTACTGTATTACCTATTGTACTGTATATCACGTAATCTTCAGGCCGGCATGGTGGTCTGTTTTTATGTAGAACTCTGTGTTTATAACAAAAAAAACTGTAACTTTTAAAAACAGAATGAATTTTTCTAGTAAATTTATAGTAGTGTTTGTAGTCGGTGAGGAAATGTCGCTGTTTGTAGAGACTCGTGGTTAGAGCCATCAAGCTCAGGGTAACAAAAAGTTGAAAGGCCGGTTATGTTCCCACGTCGGTCAGTGATTTTCAACTAATTCCAATGAATGGTTCATGAGAAATAAAAATAAAATTTAAAAAAATAGAAAAAAAAATATTGGATTAAAAGAAATGACTATGAACGTTGTTAGGAGAGAGTGTATAAGTGAACATAAAGTAAAGTTGATTGAGAAAATTGAGAAATTTTCCAATTTTATAATAAATTATTTGGATCAAGTAAACAGTGCAGATGTGGAGTTATTTTTGTCCTTCAGACTGTGTGTGGAAGACACGCTGCCGTACCCGTCTTGCATCTCTCTGAATTAGGCATTCCAACCACTGATCATCACTTTTCATTCACTCCTGATGCAACGTGTGTCTTCCACTTCTTTTATCCCGACTGGACATTTCAAACATATGAGGTTTCATTTCAAATCTACCTTTTCCTCGTTTGAAGACGCACGATTTGGAAAGAATTCCATGTATGGATGCCACTAAGTTTTCCCTGCAGTGACCCATCAGCCATGTGAAAGCTACAGAATGTTCTACAGAGTCAATTTTAGCAGTGAAAATATTGAGGTGCTCGATTGGAAAACACTCAGAATTTGTCGGACCCATTTCATAGGGTTTGTACACGGGGTGTCGAGCGGCAGCCGTATGTGGAATTCTTTCTCACAACTTTCAGGTAGCTCTCTGCTCGGTTGAGTGGTTATGTCGCAAGAACTGAACCAAGCATTTTACCCATGAACCAAGCAGTTTGCTGGCACAGGCAGTCTGCAAACAAGGCTAGGGTCACTGATCAGTGTGGCGGTTGAGACCACCACAAGACCAGATGAAAGGTTGCATCATTGCCAATACATATTTAACAGAAAGGGCCACAGTCTCAGTAAAATAACACTCCAAACATGACAAAAGAATTGATTTTGTAAAAGTCAGATATTCAAAATCTTTTTAATTTTTACCTTGACGTGATCTTAAATTCTTCATAAACAATGTCATATATGTATTGCTTTCAAATTGGATGTATTAAACAGGTGTCAAAAAGGCACTCTGAGAAAACATGCTCTAGCACTGACGAGCAGTTGCAACGCGCACATGAACTACGCGATGAACCATGATGACATACATACAATTTGGAATATACAGTTGAAGCAATTTATACAAACAATACCGAGGAAACATATTTCATAAGTACATCAATGTAAAAGACAAAATTCTATTTCTGTTCAAACAATGAAGGCATTTACTAGTGGCAGAATTAATTTTCAAGCTTTGATTTTGTTTCATTTAATTATCCTGCTTTGCAGTTTCATCACTTTAAATTTTTCAGTGAATGTGATCTGGGAAAAAAGGCTTTAAGCATGCATGTTAGGTGTCCTGACAATTTCATGCATTTGGCACCCATGCACATTTGCAACAAATGTTTTTAGTGTGCATCCTTTTCAGTCCAATCCTCTCCATTCTCTGCTGCCCGTTAAATTAAGAACAGAAAGCTACTTGAAGGATCCTGAATACCTTGTAATGTTTTCACAGCTGCTACTGGAGCACATGAGGAAAGAAATTTGAAATAAACGTACTCCAGAAGTGAAAAATAAAACTGGTAAACTTATTGCCTGTGATTCAAATAAAAGATTAGGCGCCAGTGAACAAGCAAATTAGATAAAATGATTGATACTCTGTCGATACACTGCTTTTCGAATTAAAAAGCATTTCTATTCTTGTGGTATATTTTAGGCAATTTCTTGTTTCTTGACAGTGGGAACGTAGGGCAGCTTGTAAGGTGCCCGCTTGCTGCTGTTCAAATACGCGGCAATGCGCGGCCGCGTCCGGAACTGATTGTAGAACGACTGCAGCTTGGGGTAGTTACTCAGGATGGCCACCTGAGGGCGCCCCAGGTCCACCTGCCCAAACTCCATGTTGACGTCCAGCAGGTCGAAGACCAGGAAGTCCACCCAGGTGATGTGCTTGCCGCCGAAGTATGCCACGTCCTGCACAAAGAGAGAGAGAAGCGCGATCTACCATTAAGTGAAAAATTACGGGGCAGGTAGTTGGCACGACTTCCTTCAGGGTGAGTGTTCAGGGTATGAGCCAAGCCATTTAATGAAGCCCATGCATGGGCCACATGGCAATGAGACAACGTTCATTCCCCCCCTAACAAAGAAATTACTTGGGCCTGGTTCTGATATTGGCACCGGGGAGGAAAGGACGGAATAATTACCCTCAATTGCTCAGTTGGATCCTATCACACACGGTCCCATGCGCCCCACGTCACCCCACAGGTAATTAAGCCGGGTCCTGTCACTAACAAGGCTAAATGAAAAGGACTTGCTCCTTGCTCAAATCAGATCAGTCTGCTCAGCACAACTTTGCCATTTGCAACACAGCTTTGCCTTGTGTGCCAACTTAGCGGTTGAAAGTTCCAGGGCACAGCATATGACTACATTCCTTGATATATCCTGATTCATTCCAGCCGACTTCGATGAAACAATGCCACACTTTTTGGTAGTGGTGCACCTTAAGCATTCAAGAATTAAACATTAGAAGCTTGCTTGAAAAATATCCCTGGTGTAAAATGCTGGGCTTCACGATGGACAAGGGCTGCTCTTGGTTTGCACCAAATTTGTATGCCTTGCTGTGAAATAGTGTTGGAGTCAAGTCTAACACAAGTCCTTTCGCAAGTCCTTTCACAAGTCCCTTCACAAGGCAACTCATAAGTAACAGGGTGAACAATGACAAAGGAATGTTCATTTGAATATCTTGTGAATTGGCTGAAGACAGAATGACTCGAGATGGACTTGTGATGGACTCGCACACAACACTACTGTGTTGAGTCCAGTTAACAGAGTGAGCACAGTTTGCCAAACAAGGGACGGGGTACAGTTTCAAGTCTCAGTTTGCCCTGAATATTTTCATCCTGTGGGACCCTCACCTCCGCCTGGATGCTGGGCGCCAGCTTCTCAAAATGCTCCAGCCACATTGGTGCCGTGGACTGGAGATATTCGTCCCTCATCTTCACGGAGAAGCCTGGGTCATAGATAATCTTGCTCAGCTTGCTACGGAAGTCCTCTGTAAGTACCAGGAAACAATGGCAACATTGAAAAAAATAATTACTGAAAGTTTGAAAAAAGAAAAGAAATAAATGAGACCATTGGTATCTACACGACACATTCACAGGTGAAATGTACAGGACATGCTTGGGTAGTTTTGAGCAGTTCAGGTTACAACTAGCAAGGCAGTTACACATGATTTATAGTTAACCTCTGAGAGGAAAGAAGTTTACATAAAGAAATCCCTCCTTTTCAGAAGCACGTTAGTACATCAACCCTTCCCAACCTACACAGTGTTTCAGCTAGAAACCACCTCGTCTGCAGTTGGTAGAGTGAGAGAGAAGCCATGCTCAGAGGAACATGATCAACAGGGTCATCTGTCTGGAGGTCAAACAGTCAGCCATCACAGGATACAAAGCAGATCCACTATCTACTGCCAAAGAGCTGAATGGCTCTCATTAACTCCCAATGCAACAAGGTTCTACATGTTTGTACGACCAGTTTGGACCTTATAGCATTCTGAGGTGGATCAGGGTTCAAATAGACAAGATTGGAAACAGACGGACAGATAGACAGTTGGCTTAACAACCAACGGTAGGACAAACTGTGGAAAGACGAGTATGAAGTTAACAAAACAGACAACTACGCTAAGATAAAACTACTACAGAGCTAAGAAACCCTGTCAGTGGGTGTTAGTCATACATTACAGCCTCCGTGACCATCTTACAAATAGTGGTATTTTTCTGAAGAGGCAGCAAGTCAACCGTTCCCACTTTCCCTCACTAGCCTGAACAATCCACCTGTTTTAATCAATCTGCTCTTTTTTGTTTTACTCCAAGCTGCAGTCTAAAAAGATGGAGGACAAGTTCCCATCCATCTCTGAAATCTGACTGAAATTGCAATTCGCCTTTATTTAAAATATCCCTCCCCCCTCAAAAATACTACTTTTTTCCCTGCACAAATGTGTTTTTACTTTCTCAACAAAGGGCTGCCAGGACGTGTCACAGCAACCGTCGTTGGAAAACCAAACGGACTGACACCCAGACGGTCCAACAGACAGACCCGACACGACCGGGTCTCCTCACCAGTGCCCAGGGCGATGACCTCGCAGTGGTGGAGCTGTTCACAGTCGCATTCCATGCCCGTGGCCCGGCCGATGTAATGGGCCATGGCTTGACTCTGCACCATGTGTAGGCCGGACGGCGTCACCATAGCTGGGACTGTATCAACAATTAGAGAGGACGTAAAAAAAAAATACCGTGAAGAGAACCATTAGCCAAAGAGGAAGGATAGACACATATGCACCGTTGAATCACCAAACAGGAGCTAGTCATCCAAGGGGGACAAAAAATTAGGACAACCCCCCCTGAACATGAGTCTGAGATGTGTCATCATGGCTGTGTTTTGCATTATTCCCAAATGACCAGCCTTTAGAAATTGAGTTATTCAAGGTTAACAACCCAACCACACCTTATCTCCAAGAGCCTTAAGGTACAGATTATCTCCAAGAGGTGGATAGGGTCATGCTCACAGAGGATTGAAAAGCTATCCGCTTATTGTTCTGTGGCAGTAACAAAGACCTGTTCACTCACTCCCAGTTGAGAATGGATGAACAGGTTTAGATTTCAGAGCTTAAAGCTGAACTCTTTGCACAAAGACTGATCTTTCATATCTTCATTAGTCAATTTCAAGAGGTGGTATTTCAAAACTTGTTGAATTTCT
Organism: Acanthaster planci; assembly: GCF_001949145.1. The sequence goes on along the minus strand of NW_019091390.1, from coordinate 953,146 downwards.
TATGAACAACTGCCACTGTAATGGATGAAGAAACACTTCAGAGCTAAGGCATACACTTTTGCAAAGCTGAAGAACCATGACGGAAAGAAAGGAAAAGTTGCCTCAGATGGAGATCCATGAAGGAAAAACTTTACAGGTGCTTACTGAAGATTTTACCTTGAAAATAACTGAGTGCTGACATTATTCAGGCAAATCTTTTATAATTATTTACCTTGCCCAAATGTGTAAATTCCGGACTTGATTCCTGCCTTCTTGGCTTGGGGCCAGGTCTCCATGGTGAAGTCTGTCTGGTTGTACGGAATGCCTGCCTCCTCCAACATCAGACGAATGGCTTCGCCCCGCCCACGCCCCGCAAAGTAATGAAGCGTGACAAAATCAAGATCGGCCACCGGGGAACAGCCTTTTTTGCCTGTCACGAGTTCGTTCAGCCTCCTGACGAGGACGATGGAGAAGATGAGTTGGCATGGAAATTAATAACGACAATGCACTGTTGAATATGTTGAAGGAATAAAAATTGCAGGCGTTGTCCTGTAGGAATATATGAAAATGTAGGATGTTGATAACGATGGTGATGGTGACTGTAATGGTAATGATGGGAATAATGAAGCGGTTATCATAAGGACGACCAGAATGTAATGGTGATATTGATTGCCATTTGCATGATGATGATGTGGTGGTGCTGGTCATGGAGATATAAGGTCAAGAATGATTGCAGTGTAATATCGTGAAGATGACAGTGGTGATGGTGTTGATGATTGTGGCAATGAGGACGAAAAGCGTTGTCAACTGTTTTAATACAATAATCAATGTTTTTGTATCAGGACTACTAAGCTTCTGTGCGGCCAGGCAGTGGGCCCTAGTCCCGTTTTTGCAGAACCACCTAAATTCATCGACGATGGTTCCAAAAGACATGATTTTCAACCACACTAACCTCATCAGATGAGGTCCTTGGCCACTGTAATAGATAGCACATAAAGCTGCCACAAGTACAAAGGTAAACTGAATAAACTCCATTATCCTACCAAAATTAAAACCAAATTCAATCGAGTTGCTAGAACCCAAACACAAAGCCCCGATGCCACGAAAACAAAAAACCAGGTGGGTTGGCTTTAAGCGAAAGGGGGCGCTCTTCAAAATAAATGGGACGGGCCGCCAGTTATCTTGAGAAGAATGCATGCAGTTTAACTGTACTGAGCTGCAAAATGGCCGCCTTACCGCCAGCAAGCCAGGTAAGGAGGGTGTTTCCTCTCAGCTTTCCTGTCTGTTTTTGATACATTGCTTCCTGTTTTTCCTTTTCATCTTGAAGGACGGCCGGACAAACACATGATGCACTGTTTTACGAACATTAGGAAACGTGGACTGTGTGAAAGGACTTTTACTAGTTGGGAAGTGAAGGCCGCAGTCTCTTCCCAAACTGCGCGCAACTGCATTCAAATGCAGTGGGCAGAGCTTGAAACACGTGTTCATCATGGTTGCTTTTAGTCAGATCCATTTATCGTAGGGTTGGTCTTTAAATATTAGGTATGTACCAGGGCTAGACTTTGATGTTAGTAATTGACGCAGCTGGGCTAGTAGTAATAATTCATGCTAATGCAGCATGCACACAGCAATTGGGAGCACCGTCATGACAGTCTGACAGTGCTTACTTTGTTTCACCATGTTCACCATCACGCTCATCTAAACTGACTTGTGTCACTGTCGGACTTTGTATTGTTCTTAATTTCTTTTTGTCTATTTCATTTGAGGGCAGTCCATGTTTAAGGACCCTGTTCCTATTAAAAAGTATTAGAGTGCTTGCGCAGTGCGTCATGGAGGAAGCATTTTGAAACTGGTCTGACTTCATAAATTTTTTGACAACATTAATAATCCCCCCATTGTGTGGTGCACAAGCTCAAGCTCTGCATATGGGGCAGCGTGGACATCTGGGAGTTTAACAAAAATACGGGTAGCAACCACACCGCGGCCGGTGAAAACAACTGCAACGAGTGCTCACGTACGTACAGATCGAAGAAAAGATTGTATAAACCGATCGTCGGACTGGCTGGTGCGTGCGTACATCACCAAGGTCGCTGTTTTCACCGGCGCAGTACCTGTCATTTCGCAAGAATCTTGGATTTCCGCGCTGCCCCATAGGCTATGTAGCAGTTAACATATGCATGTTTTACTCTTTCTGTTTTATCTCATTTTTCATATCAGATGACTATCCAATGATTATTCATATTGTATTTGATATAATTTAAGCTTAAATGATGAAGATATATTATTTGGAATCATATGGAAAAAAGTATTAATGTTCAGGCCAATGAAAAATAAAAGATCTTTTTATGAACTAACTGACTTGTAAGCCCAATATAAAAAGATTTAAATCTAGCACCTAGAATTATCTTCATATGTTGAATATAGATCTTCATAATTTCATTTGATCTTTTTCTTGCTCATTCATCCATTGCAGCCAAAAACCATGGCCAGAGAGTGCAACTGACACTCCAGCCAGAAGTGGAAGTTGTTCCATATTTTTGCAGTGTCAGAGTTAAAATTTCTTTGATAAATAGCAATTTTTAGCTCAAAGTAAATTAAGAAGTCAAGTCAAAAAATAAAGTCTGAACATATACACGAACATGTACTGGCTCTCCGTGTATGTTCATAATATAGACGGGACTGGTTGTTTTCCCCCGAGAGCAGTAGGCATAGGCCATGCTCGTTTAGCCACCATTTGTCATGCTTGTCCACCAACGATCTCATTTTCCCTGGTAACCTACATGTCTGCACAACACACATCCTGAGGACTAGACGAAAATTGATCAGTGATTGACAAATGGTCGCAAATCAAACTTGACCTTGTCATTGGAAACCAAAACATAAACGAATCCCCACATTGAATTTTATCATCAGCATTCTGTAGGCACGCCCCTACGGCTGTATTACATGTACATGTAGGTGGGTGCCATGCAGCCATATTCCCCCCCCCCTGAAGACGAGTCAAGTTGTCATCAGTCTGGATTTTTACTGCCTTTTCCTCTGTCTGTTCCACATGTGCCAGCACTCGTACCGTAATGACAGTTATCTGGGTCTTTCATGCCAACAATGGCATGATGAACAGGAAGGAACGTGGCCATGATTTCTGTAGATACAACAGGGTTTAACTTCCTCTGTACGCTGCCGTGCATTGTTGACCAGTTTGCAGGATTGTATCAGATAGGGTTTATTTGGGTTACATGTACATGTAGGTCAGTTGTTTTGGGGGTCATTTGCATGTAGAACCTCTGAATACGCACTCGCACGTCACCACTCCCACTCAAAGATGAAAGTGAAGGTCCAAAACAAATAGGAAATTATCAAAGCTGGAGGGTCGGTTGCAGTTCCTGGGTTTATTCATAAAGAAAAGAAATTCAGAAATTATACCCTTGTGATTCATGTAGTTTAAAAAGTTTACTAAATTTGTTAACCCCTTCACGCCGGGACACATTAACACACGCCGTGAAAATTGAGATCCTCAGCCCGCTTTTCAGCTATTATTCTCGGCCCACGCTCGAACGAACACAGTGAAAGAAGGCAGACCCTGGCTCTCGTGTATGTGGTAATTGGTCTTTGTGGGTAGCCCAGAAATGAAAAGACCGAATTTGAATGGTAATCACCAGCTTCACAATAGTCCCCACTTTGAAAAGAGGCAACGGGAATGTGGAAGCTTGAGTAGAGCCACATGCCACCGAACAATCAGCCTTTTCACCGTATAATTCAAAGCGGGCAGAGCACGCTGGGCCACAAACCGTGAATTTGCGGTTTGGCAGGTGGCCCTCGTGGCCAAGCGAGGCTGGAATTCTTGGAGTCGGCTTTCGGAAAGAAATTCCCGCCAAGGAGGGGTTAATGTTTTTAAAAAAATGTTTCCCCTCAGACGTTGTGCATGTACTGAAACTGTTGCATGTATGTGGATATTGTTTGGGGATGGGCTTGGATGCCATTGCCCACAGCTTGAGATGGATTATGTCGTAGCCTTGTAGAACGAAAGTCTGTTCAGCAAAGACTCTACAATTCAGCTGATTCCCCATGGAGGGAAGTGGTGGTGCATGCTTGATTGGCCATTGTCGGGGACACAACTCTTCAGCCTCATCTGAAGGTAATGGCTGTGGCTGGACAATACATGGTTACGTACATGTATGGAAGCCACATCCATCTGTGTTACGTGTAGTCTCAGCCGTAGCTCCCGGCATTTCTTGTCAGAATACAGGGAAGCTCATCTCCTGGATGGGGTGGATTTACGGGTGTGTGATTGCTCTCAGCTTCATATTAAGCCCCAAGAAGCTGCTGGAGCAGGAGGCTAGCTATGGAGCGAAAACAACAGGCCCTTGATGGTCTTTCTGAACAATAGTTTGCACAAAATGTCTCTATAAGGGCCCTCCTGTGTGTGAACAGTAGTCTTGTGCCCAGATTCCTCCATTGTCTTTAAATGCGTTAATAAGAGAAGGAGCTCTTGTTCTTTGACTTGGCATCAATTTCGCTTGGGAAGCATGCCACTTGCGCTTGTGCTCATCTTGCATGGAGTATGCGTGGGTGACTTCACAAAGTCTGTAGCGTCTTTGCCTTTGCTCTTGAGCCGGTTGCATGGGCACCAGTGGTTCCCAACTGTCTCCCCAACCTCTCCGTTTGTTACTGGTGACGGGTGACTTGCATGGGTGTCGCCAGAAAGGGGGGCAAAGCTCTGTCTTGGGCAGTGGTGCACCCAGGAATTGTTGTTGGAAGGGTGGGGGATCTCGGACCAGAATAACCCCCCGAAATAGCTCATGATCCTCAAGCCCTTCCTCCCTAGTTGTGCCACAGGGAACTGAGATTTTCATGGCTGTATCAGAGCTACTCAGTAGTAGTTTCAGATGTAGGTTTACATTTACATTCTTTTTTTTTTCAGAAAGCAAAACTGAAACACCCTGGGGCAGGAAACTCAAGCCTCCGCGCTTCCTTCCTTCCCATTCTTCCCCTCCCCCGAGAGTGCCACTGCTCTGGGGAGGGATCATAGCTCTAAGTAGCTGAGCGACCAACCATCAACCACAGGAGGGGTCCATTCCAAGTCGCATGTATGCTCGACATGCTCAAGGAAATTATGGGCGATTTTCATCTCTTTCCTCCCTTCTCTTTCTTTGTCTTTGTCCCTTTTTACCTTTTTGAAGGGCCGTACATTGTACATGTACATGTAAATGCATGCACTACTTTCCTCAATTCGCCTTTTGTGGGTTCAGGTTGATTAAAATCTGATACACTGAGTTATAATCAGATTGTTCATAAACATTACAGTATGAACTCCCAGACTAAAGATACCGTTATACCTTGTGATTTGGAGCTTGCTTTTGCATAGCAGGTAGCGACCACCACCTCTGGAATGGACTGGTTCCTTTGTGCCATTTTTAACCAATGAAAACAGTGAAGTGGTGCAAGGCATACATGTATGTTTTGAACTAAAGCAAATGCTTGTCCCGAATCGTGAGATACATGTACAGGAACTGTGTCTTTTGTGCGAAGGATTCAAATTACGTTCAAATAAATTTGAAGAAATCAGCGTACCAGAGTTTGTTCAAATTTAACTTGCAAAAGGCTAATTCAAGCTTTGGCCTGTTTGTGCTTCACCGCCTCAAACGAAACCTGCCCGTTGATTCCTTTGCCAAAGGCTCACTGTGTTCAAATTTTTACTCACTGTTTACAAATTGAATAAAATCAAGATTTTCAAGTGGAATTTGGTTTGAAATCTCTTTTGGGGGATTCTGTGAACTGAGTGAGTAACAGTGACCATGTTTCCATTGTCCATTTTTCTGAAAACAAAGAGCAAAATTTGTAAGAAATCTACCGTATGTGCCCGGGGGAAATTCTACGAGTTCAGCAACCATACATGTATGCAAGTTTTTTTACCCTTTATGAAAAAACAAGCCCCCTCCCCCCAAAAAATTCATATTTCATGCACCTCTGAAATTAATCGGAACTTTGCCAACATTGTTGGGCATATCATATTCCAAGTTGTATCCTTTTCATTACTTCCTGTATAATTTATATACATGTACATACATGTTGAAGATAACATTCCATATTTATTGCATTACACTCAAGGGAATCAGGAATTTTTTTTTTAATGTAGAATGCTGTTCAAGGAACTGTTTGCAAGCATGGATTAACCTATAACCCAGACCATGCTTTGCTTTAAACATTCAAACCCCTTTTGAGTGTGTGAAAAATTGTCACCATTTTCATGAAGAGACAAGTTCACCCCAAATCAGGGTTTTTTATTTCTTTTTTTTTAACAACTTGGTGTAATCATTTCTTTACCAAATCTATTGAAATCAGCCAAATCACAATGATCTCCTTGGGGCAAAATTCAACTTCACTGCATTTTTCATTTTCACAAAAAGATAAATTTGCCTTCCATGGATAAAATGTCAGCAAGAAAAGGCAAAACCACGGGCAAAACTTGCGTTGCTGTTTTCACAAAGAGACAAAGTTGACTCTGGAAATATATATAAATGTAACAATCTTGCACCTGGCACGGGGCGATTGCAGATGCATACATTCCATGTGCTGTTTTCATGCAGAGACAAAAGTCACATGAATTTCAGCATTTTCACGAACAAACAAAATTATTTCTTTACATAATAAGCAATTTTAATTGAAAGTGAATATTATTTTTTAGTTCTGTGTCATTTGAGATCCCCTCTTTTATGGAGTAGCACTTGATAAGTCAAAGGAATGCCAAATGCTGGGGAAATTAAGTATTTGATAAAGAGGCCAACTTCAAATGTGATTTTCTCAAAACCTAGTTTTTACTCTCCATTGAGACTTTTGTCCCTTTCTGAAGATGGTTACAAAATGTTTATTGTATTTGTATTATTTTTTGTTGTTCTGAGCTCATAATGTTACAGGTTAGAGTTCTGGTTTTAGCCACTGACTTATTGACAAAGACACTGTCCGGATTTAGGTTAGATCTCGATTTGTACATGCTGTTCTACCAACTTTGAATCAAAACTAGCCATATCAATATTCTGCCTTCCCAGAAGGAAGATGTCATTGAGTCAGTTATTCCAGCCCTCAGTTTCCACCCCTCGCCACTGCCCACCAGACATCTGCCCCCCAAACCTTGCGCTAAATAACCACATCCTCTTCCCGAGTCCCCTCCCCCGCCGTAGTTTACCAACTTGACATGTGTGTGATCTTTCAAAGCAAACGGGATCATAGGGACAGAGGAAGGCGGCAATAAATGACCAAGACACTCGGAGTGATACGCATTGTCTAAGGAACGACGACAAGACGGGATTATCAGCTGATGTGGTATTTTGGTTACATCCCGAGCTTGTCTGAGTGAGAGGAATACTTCAAACGAGACCGAGCCCTTAGTCATATTCACGGGAATGACGTACACCGACTTTCTTTTCCTTTAAATGTTTCGGATCTCAGTCTCTGGGGTTGTTATGTACTGAAAGCTTCGATACAGCAATTTCCTGGCTGTTTTTAGAAAACCCAGTTCCCTTTCCTTATAGTCACGCAAGCATTTTTGTTACTAAATATACTCTCCTTTTTTTCTGCTGAGGAAATCGGGAGTCATAGATACTCAAGTAGGTTGTGTTGTGCCATGATGTACCACACGTTCACCAAGTTTAGTCTGTTTTGGTGAGAAACACGTGTCCAAGTTTGAGTGTCGTGCGCAGAATTTGCGAGATTGCCAGAGAGGAGTGTTTTGGCATCACTTGGCAGACGTTTGCTCAGCCCTGCTCCGGGAAGTGGCCATTTTTTTCCCTCGTCGAGCGGGTCAGCAGGAGAGTTCCAAGTCTTTCAAGTGTCCGTGCTCACTGGAGTGTATGCATGGTTGACTGGAGTGGGTATCCCGACCTGCCAATGTCTACGTACCAGTGCAACTGTTGGGGCAGGCAGGTGGAGCCTTGGACGTGGGAAGGGGATGGCAGCGTGGTCTTTGTGGATGAAAATTGCATAGCCTTGTCGCATCCGTACTGGATTGAGTCAGCAGTAAGGTTTGGGTTGCGTCTGACATGAGTCGGCACAGACCCCTTAAAGGGTCTGTGCAATTCTACATTGTTTTACTACAGCCCTTGAAAATTCACCGTTGTGTTTTCAGTTAACCTTGCTTTCAATGTTTAACGCTGTTTTAAAGGTATTTTAGTGCCTGTTTGTTCTTGTACTATTGAAAATTTACATATTCATGAATAAAGCTGTGATGTCATCCCAGGGAGAAAACCTTTGTATTGCATTGATTTGTGCACAAAACTACTGGAATATCTGATATTTTGCCATCCTAAACTTCCTATTCTTTGGTAATCAACAAGTTATGGCAATAAGCCAACAAGTAACCAGTTCTCAGAAATATCTTCACTTTGCAGGGTTGTGTTCAAAATATGAACAGAAAAACATATAATAATGTCTTCCCTCAATGACATCACGGCAACTGCGCCCTTAATTTAAATGTCTTAAAAATTGCTCTTTTCTGTGCACTTCACCCCCAGAGGATGTCAAACAGTTTTCATACATTGTGGAAAAATATGGGGTTGCTAGTTCCACAAATAGTTGTCGAAGAAAACTTCACCACACTGACCCTTTAAATCATGTACATGTTCACCTTCCTGCTTGGATGACTCGGGTTCAGACTCCACCTGGTTCACCAGGCCCTACAAGGAAAGCCTTATAAGGAAAGTCCAACATTGTATCATTGTCTACCATGTCTACTCTCAACAGATTCCTGGTTTATACATTTATTGTAATGTAGCGTGGCAGTTGTTACATTCAAGTTTTTGAAATTGATCTCCAGGAAACAACAAGTTTTTATTCCTTCATGTAATAGTTTCATGATCATGAAAGAGGTCATCATCATGGAAACGTGCCGAGGCTGTGAATTATATGCAATACTGTTGGTCTGTTCGTGCATATAAGGACGTTTGCAAATCCGTGCCCCCTAATGCGACTAAATCTGACAAAATTAGACTGGAGTACTTATTTCACTCGTTTGTTTGTCATGCATTAGAAAAGGCTTTTTAAGTTCATTTGGATAAATTACTCAGTTTGACTTCCTGGTGTGCAGATATCACATTTACTATAGGTATATTGCAGTGTGCATGAGTGTTCTTAACGACAGTAACAGGTCTTGTTGATTTCCGTGTCACACATTTGTTACAATGCCAGCCACATGTACTGAAAACGTAGTTCCGGTGATATGTAAATCAATTCCAGTCAGTGGAGTCACAAATGTGGTAAGCACCCAGCTTTGCAAAGCATCCGTGAATCTTGCTTTGCCAAAAATGGGCCACTAGCTAAAATGTCATGTGATGTACACGTAGAGTACATTGCCTGGAAGCTGATTAAGATACCGACTGATCTTTGCTTAGCTGATGAATTTACTTTTATTTCCTGCGTACATGTATGTACGTTTATTTCTTCCCCCCCCATGTGGTGCCCCTTGCAAACCTTTCGTCCCTTTGAATCCACACGCACGCCTCGGGGATGCAAATACCAGTTGATAACAGAAATTCACTTTTTATTTTCTTTTTGCGAAGCAACTCACTTGACATTTGTCGTTCCTATTGAAAACCATTTATACAGGCGCTGGTACCCACATACACGTTCATGTACGAACATGGAATAACCTGCCTCAGAAGGGACAAATAGTACGAGCATTCCACGAAGCTTGATGGTTCCCACTTATGATTCCCAGTATCGGACATTTGAGAATGGAGTAGCATTCTCGTGTTCCATTAAGTTCTTTGTTTCATTTCTGTCCCAGTAATTTCCCTGGGTCTCTGTGCGCCTGTGATTAATTGAAATACTTTTGTTTCAATGTTTTTTCCCGGCAGGTTGCCGGCAGCAACCAGGCGACTTATGAATCACTCTTCAGACAGGTAAGCGAAAAAAGTTGTGGAATTTTTGAAATTTTTTTGTTTGTCAGTTCTGATCTGTTGTTTATTTTGTTAACACTCTCTCCTCTCACTGTAACATTTAATGCCAGCCAGAAGTTTTTTCTGTGTGGTTTGATTTTTTTTATATATTTCGACAGGTACAGTGTATGTACTCGTATCTTTAAAAACAAGTAGATTCAGTTTGTCAACTTGACAAATGCTGTCATTCCAGAACATGTTCTTGGTCTGTCTTACCCAAACAAATAGTCTGCTTGGCTGGAATGTATCCCTAGACTATGCATTGGAAAAGGTCAAAGGTCAGATGGACTTCCGTGCAAGCATTGCCTGGCTCAGTCAACAGCATTTGGTGTGCTTGTTTGTCGTCCAGTGTACGGATGAACTAAGGTCGTGGTCAAAATTATAGGTCTTACATCTGGCTGAGATGTTCAAAAAATTTTTTTGAATGGAGCCCGCACATGAAATGAAGTTTGAAATGGTGAAGAAAAGGGAGAAATTAAAATGTTTAAAAGCAGAGAGAGTTGTCATTTGGCTTTGCAGATTCCTAGGTAGAAGAGTATAATTGAGTTTGGATAAGCACTTCCCTATCCCTTTCTTCGTCCAGTGTTACCTTTTAATATGTTGATGAGATTTGCACATGACCTTCTCCTAAATTGGGAAGTGTAACAGAGCATGTGGAGAGACCACGGTGCATGCAGCGCGCAGGTCCTTAGGTACTGTACACATGATATCCGCAGAGCTCTTTGTCTGAAGTGAGAAAAGAAGACTCTTGTCAGCAGACCGGTTTGATTGGGGATAACCTTATATGATAGAGCACGAAGGTTGGGCCAGCGATTGGATGTCATTGGAGGGAGACAGGGTCAGATTACCAGGAGCATCATCAGTTGTGCCTGATGACAGAGTCGTAATGAGAAAAACAATGATGAGGCACACCTGTAAAAGCTCAAGCCTGTAAAAGGGCTCCTCGTCAGTTGGACCTGTACGCAATTTAATATGGGGTATACGGTTTTATCTGTCATGTGCACTGCAGATTTCAATGCGGAGAACACATCTTTTACATGAAAATTATACTCTTGATCTGCACAGAGTCTCTGTGCGGAGACTTTGCGGATCAAGTGGAAAAAGTTCACTGGATTATTTGTGTTTATTTGAGGTTAACGACCGGCATAATTGTGCAGCCTTGTTTTTATTTATGTATGTGGGATTGTACACATACGTGACATAGAGTGTGCGTGACCATACATGCACAAGCAATTGTACCGGTGGACGTACATTGTGCATGTACATTGTATGGCCCTGCTCTGCTATCTACTGTTTTGAGTGATTAAGATCTCAGCTGGTGAAATAGGTGACGCTATTTGCTGATGTGTTTAAAGGTGAAGAAGCAGGTGATCAAGTTAAAGTGTTTATTGCAGAAAATTAAGCTCACTGCCTTCAAAATTATGTGGTGAATGCATTGGCAGAAGGGCCATAAAAACATCAGAATGTTTAGAGAGGGAATTGAAAGAAAAACTGTACAGCATAACAGATGGGTAGGAACTGTCAATCACGAATGCAGCAGAAAGTCTTTGGGTGTACATGTACAGTGTATCAGTCCCTGTGAACAAGTAACTGGATCTCCTTAACGCTGTTGACTTTCTTCGATACTTTTTGTTTCAGTTTGCATCAGAAAAAGAAGATTGAGGTCTTTATTTTGATGTATCACTCAAATAGGAAAGCTGAGTTGGTGAAAATGAACGTGATGTAGATTAAGAAAGCAACAAAGTTGCAGTTTCTTTTGGTCCACATTGTGCTAAGAATGATTTAAAGGCTTTGGACTTTAAAAAAAAAAGGCTCTGGTGACTTGCAACTGATTTTGTCTGGTTTGGCCACGAATATATCAAGACCGGGCTTGGTTACATGTAGCTTACCACACCAGGTAAGAATTGTACAAAAGCCAGACACAGGAAACACATCCCATTAAGCATCTGACAGGGAGACAGTTGCCTAGCAACCTGGAGATGATGCGCTCAAATCTGCCCCAACCCCGGAGATGGAAGGAAGGAAAGTCCATTTGGATTGAGATTTTCCTGGTCTACTAAAAGGGCAAATCTTGTTAATTCACTCTTTATCCGGCTTCTGTTTCTGTTTGTTTAAAAAGGTTCTCAGTTTACAGTGAAATCAAACCACTCATAAAAACAAATCAAAGATGGGCAGAGATTGTACAGTAACTCCACAAAAACTGCGGATCTGTGCAATTGTTGTTTTAGTCCTTATTAACAATTAGACAACAGAGAAATCGGGCCAACAAATCCATCAAAAAGAAAAAAATCTTTGATGCATAAACAGCTTACATGTTTCATTATTTGCTTCCGTCTGAAGATGGCTTGTTTCCCTTAAGTTTCTTAAATTACTCTCTAACATATGTTGGTGTGGTCAGTGTCAACCCTTCCTTAGTCCTTACTTTGCCAGCTTGAGAAAAAAAATGTTGTTCCACATTGCACAGTGTAATTACCCCTTTGATATGATGGAATGAGTCATGTTTCCATGTAGGATTCCAGCCGACAAGGATAATGGAAATTGACCTGAAGAGAAAATAAGAAATTAAAGATTCCTGTAGTTTTAAAGTAGATGAAGATTGTATCCGGGTTGGTGGGGGATGCTCTGTCCACTTGAAACCCGCGTTCTTGGAAAGTATAATGATTAAAAACTCTTAAACCCCACCTGCATGCATGTAGCTGTTGCAGCATATGGACAATTCATTTGCATTAATTGCTGTCTGTTTATGATAGGGTGGTCAGGTTTTCTCCCTCATGAATATTCACTTCCCCGTAACACCTGCTGAACTACATGGCTACGGACACGTAGAGTGCATGTAGTACTGGAATGTGCCGACTAGTATTCAGTTTGCTTGGTTTCAAATTGTTAGGTTACACTTTTGTTTGAGTCCAAATTCTACACTTGTGCATTTTGAGAGTTGATAAATTTTACTTTCTGTTCCATGTACATTGCAGAGGAGACGTTGTAGGCTGCCTCTGTGAAACTTACTGTAGTGTGTGCTTTCAAACTCTTGAAGCTGGCATGTGTTTCCTTATACTGTCAATGGAGAATGTCAGCGCCAGTCTCTAAGTGCAACAATTCGTTAAACAAACATACATGTAGCTCCTCATCGTTCTTGAATGTTGTACTGTACGCGTATACTGTACATTATTTCCGTTGGGTCGTGATCGGTCGATCGCACGGTCTCTTGCACAATCTGTCGATATTTCCGCCGTCCCACGATCGCCTTTTTCTTTCCAGCTCACAGTTTGAGAGGATATTTGGAAAATGGGGAGGGGGAAAGTCTGCGATTTCCCTCAGGATCAACTGATAGCGCGGCGCATTCCACCAGTCTTACAGATTGACCGATTGCCTCCAACATTTCTCTGTTTGTTTTTAACTAATGAGGTTTTTAGTATGTTAGTAGGTCGCCCGATGTATTTACACAGATGTGCATACGTGTATAAATTTGCCAACTTGAGACACTGTTATTCCTATGAGTAAGTCCTGCTGCCTTTTAACATGTATGACTTCAAATTTATTATACATGTACATGTATCAGTACAGCAGTTGCCTTGGCAAAAGCCAGAAGTCTTATGAGGCAGATGGGTATTTCAGATTAGATTGAGATTAGTTCATCGGAGACTACGTCTGGACTCTCTTTTCTTCTTTGCTGAGGAGGGATTGTTGAGTTGATCAAGATTGTTCAAAATGATGAGAAATGCTGCGTGCCTGTCTGTATGGTTGTGTCTCCGTATATGTAAAACGTAGTGTCTGACCCCATGGGGTAGGTTTACTGTGAGGAGGTATAGACTCTATGTCAAGTCCCTCTTGCTTTGCTGACAGCCGGTCAAGATGGCCGAGATGATGAGAGATGATTCATCTTTGACCATCAAGTGGTCCGTTACTGTGCATTTTCAGGAAAAAAAAACATAAGTCATTGATCACTACAGTAATATTGGATTATTGGCATATCGGATTCAAATAGACCAGCAGACCCCGTAGTAAAATATCAGAAAGCAGGAGTTCAAGGTTTATGGTAGACCTACTGTAAGTAAGCTTTTCACAGTTTGCTCATAAGTTGTTTGAAAGCACAGAACGACCAACTTACTTAGAAGGACAGATCTTGAAGTTAAATTAGTGTACATGTACATATCCTGTGGTCCACTTTGGTCAGAACACATCCTGAATTTCCAATCTCTCGCATTGATGTATAAGAGGAAATCGCTGCTTGTGTGTTACTGTTTTGTGTCGCCGTGGTTTTTTCTCCCTGAGGGTGATCAGACAGGTGAAATCAGTGTCACTGATAGCAGAGGTCAGGTCTGTGCCTGACATGACCCGTCCCTCTATCTGTACATCCGTTACCTTGTTTGCCCTGTGGTTTATCACACCATCTAACTTCATCCTCTCCCCCCTTCCATTTCAGGTCGATAAGACGGGTGTCGGTAAGATCGGCGCTGTGGATGCTGCATCTTTCCTGAAGAAGTCTGGCCTGCGGGAGACGATACTGCATAAAATATGGGAGCTGTCTGACCCACAAGGCAAAGGACACTTAGACAAACAGGTGAAGAATGGCTCCGTTCAGTCGACGAGCTGGTGCTTCTGTTCAAGGCAGATCTATACAGAGCACTGTCGAAATTAGTTCTTAGCATTGATGTGGATTTATTTTCCCCTTTTTTGATTATCAGGGTTTCTTTGTGGCACTGAAGTTGATCGCTTTGGCACAGAGCGGCCGAGAGATTGCTGTATCTAACCTGACTTTGCCAGCTCCTATCCCAAACATGGTACGGCTTCCCCACAGATGGTTGTAAGCTGCAAACCGGAGACGTAGCAAGAAGAATTTCACTAAATTTGACTTTTGACGGTATTTAATTTGGGCAGAATGTGGGTGAATGGGTTCAGAAGGAAATGAAGATTGATATTTCCCGAAGCATCAACACAGAGTTTAACATTTTTGGAAAAAAAAAGCTAAATTTGTATTATTTATTTATTTTTTTTATTTAGGGAGTAACATCAGGGCTTCATGTTGATCCGGTGGTAGCGTTAATCCTCAAACCTTTATAATTGGCATTGTTTGAAAATAAAACAAATTCTTGTTGAAAGAGTTTCTTTTTTCTGTCCTCTAAACAGCAAGGGTCTGCTACTCAGACTCCTCATTCCACAACTCCACCCCTTCCCGGAGGGTCACCAGACCATTCATGGTCTGTCACGGTAAGTATTTTGTTTGAGTTACAGCATGTTCTTTGCGCTGTATGACTCGAAACTGTAAGAAACAATTTGACTTGTTTTGAATCGTAATTGAGGGTGTTTCTAATGCCCACAAACTGCACTTCAGTTAAATAATTTAGGGGGGGACATTAAAACGATGCTTTCATTGTATAAATCGTCTCTACTCTCTTGTTTGAATATTTGTAGCCAGAGGAGAAATTAAAATACGACGCCATCTTTGAGGGACTGAACCCCATTGATCAAAAGCTGTCAGGTGACAAGGTTAAGACTGTTTTCATGAACTCCAACTTGCCCGTTGATATCCTCAGTAGGGTGAGTAAGGAAACAAGATGCAGAAAAAAGAATAGCATTGGTCAGGCCAGCATGTCTGTCTCTATTGAATTACGAACATACCATAACGTTTGGCAGGTTGGAGGGGAAAAAAAAAGTTATGGTCGCTTTTTTCCGTACGGTTAAATTAGCCAAGATCACAGGATGAAATTACTTGGCATATTTTTAATACGAGACCGGCAGTAGCCATATTTTTGGCATTCGCTTCCTGTTTGGCGATGAGGATGGATTGTCTCAATTCTAGAATCCTCTAGGGCATTTCCACCAGAACCTTTCTAAATCCTCCACCATCCAGTAATCCGGAGGCACATTCTGACCGTCAAGCCCAACACATAACGAAGTGAACGACTGGGACTCGGCTTACTACGCCAAGCAGATTCCTTCCAAAACTTCCCGGAGGATCTAGTAGGCTCAGGGTAAACACCCTGGTGTGTTTGGCGCGAGGGAAGAGGCTAAAATCCCATCCGTGTATTTGGAGAGGTCAAGGGAAAATGGGGCAGAGGAGCACAGTCTCCAATTAGCTTTCAGAGCTACGGCCACGGCTATGTCTGGTGTCATCTTGTGCTCGTGGCCTTCAAGGCCGTCTTAAACTTCATTGTAGTTACCAATACACAGTGAATAATGGACCACAATAAGTCACAACTGCAAAGCGACACATTGGGGATAAAAGTATTATCAATCAACATGCACAAGGATGTAGTAGGATGATTAAATAATCTTGTGTAACCTTTGGATGGAATGCACTGAAATAGACATTGATATTGCTGTTGACAATCCTCTGCATATGCGTTCAAGTGCCAGGTTGTGTCGTTGCGTGGCATATTTTGACGATTTTACGTCACTGGATTCTCCAGAGTCCTGTTTTGGTAGTAAAGGCGCCCCAGTGGGCTGATAGAGATCAGGTTTGTTGTGACCTCCGTGGCCTTTAATATGTTCCTCATCTTTGATTTCCATGAATTTCTGAAAGGTTTTCTCTGTGTGAATTTTGTTCCTCTGTAGATATGGGACCTCAGTGACATTGACAAAGACGGTTTACTAGACAAGGATGAATTTGCTGTGGTAGGTCAGGCATGATGCCCGTGCTGGCATGCTCTGAGGTTTGTGCTGTTACAGCACCTTAGGGTTCAGGTGACAAGTGTAGAAAAAAAAATGATATTCATAGACAAGCATGGGCACTACAACCCTGTTGTGCAATACTGTTTCCCTACTTAGAGCACTGCGGTCCTCTTTCCAAGTGCTGTATCGCATTCTGAGGACCATTGTCCTGTTTCCGTTTCCAAGGACTTAAAACCCTTTGTCTGAGTACTGTTTATACAATGCAGTTGACCCTTTTTCCAAGTACCACAACACTGCTTCTGAGTACTGTACCTCTGTTTCCAAGTACTATTACCCCATTTCTGAAAACTGTAACCCTGTTCTGAGAACCCAGTTTTAAATTATTTCTTATAACAAAGATTCTGAGTACTGTAACCCTATCTCCAAGTACTCTAACCTTGTTTTTGAGGATTGTAACTGTTTCCGAGTATAGAGTACCGAAGTGAATACGTCACGTGCACAATTAGTCTGTAAAAAGGCATAAGCACAAGAAGCAGCGCGTGAACCAACACGCGAGCGTACTCCATCGTTTGCACTGCACTTTCTGGTTCACAGTGACGTCACACTTCGGTACTCTATTACAGCTCTCTTGCCTCGCACTGCAACCCTGTTAATAGAATTTTCATTTTCTTTTCTCGTGGCAGGCGATGCACTTGGTTTACCGAGCCTTAGAGAAGGAGCCTACCCCCATGACCCTCCCACCACAGCTCCTCCCCCCACCCAAGCGCAAGAAGCCCCCCATGGCGGGGGCCATCGCGGTTCTACCCAGCCCAGTGTCGACCAAGAGGGCGACTCCGCCCATTCCTTCCGACGGCTCTCCCAAGGGATCTCCAGTACTATCAACAAAACAGGTCAGTTTCTGAAAAAAAAAACAGTATTGTAATTGTCGTCAATTTCAGGCAACTGGCAACAAAGTCCTAAAATCTGAATGCACGGGAGGGGACATACATTCGAGGCCAGTATAGAAAAAAAGGTGTATTGATTTGGATTCCAGGAGTTAATTACGGAGTACCATATGCCCCAGTCCATGCAAACACCAAGTGCAAAGAATCAAATATGGGCCAGATGTAAATACTTTTTTGAGTACCTGATTGCTGGGTATGGGCCGAGTACTTGCATGCATTTGAGTTGTCACTCAAGATGAATACTCCCAACACTGGACTGAATATCTGTAGATTTTTTTTTGTACTTTTGGATTTCAAATGTGAATACCAGTTTATTTCAGCTTATGTTCTTTAAAGATTCATACATTGCAGTGTTGTGCTTCCTCTAGGAGCAAAGTACGTGGGTGGTGACTTCAGAAGAGAAGGCCAAATCAGATCAGATGTTTAGCCAGATTGATGGTGATAAAGATGGACTGGTTGGAGGAGAAGAGGTCAGACCACTGCTGCTTCAGTCAGGACTACCACAGAATATCCTCGCTCAAATATGGTAGGTCTGTAGACAGGAGCGCCTCAGAATGTGCTCGCTCTAATTTGGTAGGTCTGTAGACTGGAGTGCCTCAGAATATCCTCGCTCAAATATGGTAGGTCTGTAGACAGGAGTGTCTGAGAATGTCCTCTCTCTA
>NW_019091390.1:878236-934535 GCF_001949145.1 Acanthaster planci | reverse complement strand
GGTAGTCTTTAGACAGGAGTGCCTCAGAGTGTGCTCGCTCAAAGGACAGTGTTTTTGTTGACCTAATGTACAGAGAATTGTCTCAAATTTTCCTCAGTCAAGTATGAAAGGTTTATCGAAAGAAGAGCCACAGAGTATTTTGGGGTATATATTTCACAGAGCTGCTGTCACATCCATTGCAAGTCCTCTCACCAGTCCAGTCTTAAGCCCAGTTCCATGTAGCAGGATGAACATTGATAAAAGAGCGAACTGAATAAGACTTGGCAAAAGACGGGATGATTTGTAATGGGACTTTTATGGACTTGACCACAGTCTAAGTACTTTGTATCATGCTGGCATTCATAGTCGTTTACCAGACAGGGGAGTCGATCTTTCTTCTTTTTTTTTTTTGGCAGGAATTTGTGCGACACTAAACAAACAGGTCAGCTGAGCGCCGAGCAGTTTGCTCTGGTGATGTACCTCGTCAATCAAGCCAAAGCGGGGACCAACCCACCCCCGGTGCTAACGCCAGAGATGGTGCCGCCGACGCTAAGACCCAAGCCGGGCAAGGCAGCCATGTCGGGATTGCAAGTGAGGCATTAGCCGTGTCTGAATCACTTGGCTGCAGCTAGAAATAATGTGTGTGTCGATGGGGAAAGCATGAAGTTGCTAGCTGTTGGCATCCGTATGGGTGTACATTAAATCTAGCCGTAGCCAAGTAATCTGCTCTCAGCCTTAGTCATTTCCTCTCTTGAACAGGCTCCTTGTGTGAAAGAGATTGGGTGCATTAATAACATTATGATACATTTATATGGTACCTTTCAACATAGACGGACTTTAGATGTACCTAACACTTCATCGTACCCACTTACTTTGCCCGTTGACATTCCTAAAGCCATCTTAGCTCCCTGGGAGTATACAGCTCGATACAGCCGTTTCAGGCACAAACGACTACTCAATTGAAACCTCTTGGAGAGGGACAAGCAGGGGTAAAGTGATTTGCCCGAGGTCGTACCATGTAACCCCATGCTGGATTCAAACCCCCGACCCTAGGGAGTGCCAGACCCCACCCACAGGCTACAGGGGAGACAAGAAGCATTGAAACTCGTCGTGACTCCGTAACTGGGTCATTCCGAATCCCGGCCAGCTGCAGAGGTTGAATGGTCGAGAATGGATTTGTCCTGAATCAATGTGGGGTCTTGTAGGGTCTTTTGATGGTCGCAAGAGGTCTGGACAGCAGCGCTGTCTGGACTGAGCACAGTGGAGGGGGGTAAGTGGTCATGTTATGTTCTCCATCGTTTGCTCAGGACCTAGCAGCCGGCGTGGGTTCCCAGGGGGATTTCTCGGCCATCAAGGAGCTGGACACAATCAGCAAAGAGATTGAGAATCTCAGTAAGGAGAAGGGCCAGCTGCAGGTGGACATCAGGACGAAGGAAGAGCACGTCAAGATGAAGACGCTAGAAGTACAGGTCAGATCCACATAGAGAAGCCTTGAAGAATTGAAAATTGGTGGAAGGTGTGCCACTGACTTCAGGGCCCAATTTCACGGCACTGGTTACTGTTCAGCAAATTCTTTTGGTAATTGTAACACAAAAATTTGCTGAAAGGTAAGCGTATGTCACAGCAGGTATGTCATGTTTGCTGTGCTTAGCACAAAAATTGTATGGGCACGTATAGTGATTTCCATTGTATCATCACTAAGTTAAGCAAATATTTCCCACAAGGTATGCAGGTTTGTCGCTTTGCTTACTGCTTACAGTTTTCATGAAATACACAGAGCCTCTGTAAGTGTAAAATCGTGTGCTTAGCATCGTGAAATTAGGTCTTGGACAAAAGGATTATGTCCAGCAAAGTGCCCTGTGGTCAAGGGGAGGATCAGGCACCTTTTTGAATTCACACATAAAAGTAATGATTCATTTTTTATTGGTAGTTGAACTTTTTCTGACTTGGATTTATACTGATTCAGAGCTTTCTTTAACCCCTTAACGCCGGGATTCTTTTGACTGCGACTGCTGGGCTGCGGTGTGCCCAGTATGCAAAGCCCTGTCCAGCAGCAGACCCACATTGAAACCGCAGGTGCATGATGAATAGAATGTATGCGTGGTATGCACTAATCCTCGTACAAAGCCGCAGCTGTCGACGGGTCCCGGAGTCAAGGGGTTAAAAATTGAGGCGTTGGTATGTTTTTACTTAACCCTAACAGTCCTCAATCCTTCACCTGTTGGAGGACTGAGGACTGTTAGGGTTAAGAACTCGAAATCAGTAAGCGTTGTTGAAAAGTCTCTCTTTTGTTCTTCTGGGTCTCTCAGGGCCTCCAGAGTGAGCTGGACAAGTCAACAAGCCAGTGCAAGCAGCTAGAGACCCAGAAGGCCGAGGCCCAGAAGAGGCTGGATGAGCTAGACCAGCAGCGCAGCAAGCTGGAGGGGCTGCTGGCCGAGGTCAGGGAGCAGTGCTCCGAGACCCAGGGGGAGGTGGACAGTCTTCAGGGTCAGATAGCTTCCCAGGAATCCAGTCTTAAGGTGGGGCAGGCAGAGAGTCAGATTGACGAGGCCGAGAGATTTCAGACATGCGAATGAGGGAAGAGATGGAAAGATTGGGTGGCAGAGGAAGTAGAGCAAATGTTTTCGAGGCAAGGGATTGAGAAATGAGGTCATGGGAGACACGAGGAAATGAGATTCAAGAAGACATTAAGAGATTGGATCGCTGACGAAATGGCGGAAATGGATTACTAAAAGGAAAGAGATTACAAAATAAGATTAAAGGAGAGATGAAGAAATCAGACTTAGGAAGAGATGAAGAGATTCAGTTATTAAGGAAATGAGGAAAGCAGATCAAGACAGAGCCTGATTTCACAGTGCTGCTTGGCAGCCAGATTGGTCTGCTTTGCAAAGACTGACTCGTGTCCGACTCCTCGTCCGATTTTTTTCTCCCTGTTTGCCCACCAGGCCCAGGAGGAGGAGCTGAAGACAGCCCGGGTGGAGCTGAACAACCTGCGGCAGGAAGAGGTACAGCTGGAGCAGCAGCTACAGTCGGGCAAGACCCAGCTGGACATGGTCAAGGAGTCCACCAAGGGAGTTGAGCAGGAGTACCAAGTGGTGAGGGCTGGGCTGGCCCTGGGGCTAGGGCTGCGTCGATTATTCTGATAACTTGATACACGTCCAAACAACTCCTCTCTCTTTGGGAGGGTTTGGGGTATCTAGCTGAAACCTTTGGAGACTTTAATACCCAACTATTTTCAACGGTTACTTACCAATTTTTATTGAACACTTGCAGATAGAATAAACCCCTAACCCATCCACCCAAAAGTGTTTTGCATTGAACTTAAACTTGCCAAAATAAATTAAAAATAGTTTGAAGTCGAATTGAGTGATGTATCCCCTGTCAAATAAAACAGGTCAGGTGTAACAATTTTATAGAATGGCCCGTCAAATCTACATACCTGTCCAGTACCTGGTCGAATTCAACAGGGTCAGGTTTCATCTCTGGCATTGAGAGTCACATGGTTTTGTTTTTTTTTTTTCTTTCCCGACTCTAGCTCCAAGCCAAGCTGAAGAGCCTTGTGGAAAGCAAGAACAAACTGAACAGCCAGATGCAGCAGCTTGA
Source organism: Acanthaster planci (assembly GCF_001949145.1). Next base: position 930,953 of record NW_019091390.1, on the reverse strand, counting down.
CCAGACGCCCGTCATACCCTCCGGTATACCCTCCCTGGTCCCTCACGCCAACAACAACCAGGGCACCATCCAGGGTATCGAGGAGCTGGGCCCCCTCAGTAGGATATCGTCCATCGACACGGATCTCCTAAGCACCAGGGCGACGGTGAGTGTTCGTGTTCAACGTCAGGCCTTCTCTTGGTTTCATCTCCAGCAGTGGCGTCTGGCCGCCTGTGTCATGAATTTAATCCACTGAGTTGCAGTCTCCTAGCTAGGCGTATTTCCGTTTTATTCTGCGGTAGAAAACATGAAATTGTCTAATGTGAAACTGGAAGTTTGGGACATACTCATTTGGTTCCAACAGCAGGTGTATAGAAATGATTGTGGATCAGGAGATGCAGCTACAAGCTGTGGATGAAGCTTTAAAAAATGACAGGACATTTGAAAAACAGTCCATCTGAAAGTCACGCTGTTGGCGCATGTAGAGGTCACGTAGCTGCACCAAGTGCTGAGGGAGGGTCTTGAAATATAGATCCACCCTAAAAGGCCCTTGGGAACACACTCTGCTTCAGTAGACCTTAGTCCTGAAGAGGCCATTTTGATCTTGCTCCCTGAATCTATTTCAAAAATATGAAATGGTTGAACGTGATGGTACCATTCTATGTGCTTTCCAAGCCTCCCTTTCAATTCTTTTCCAAATCTGGCCTGAAGAACTATTGAAGGTATGTTTAATTACTCATATGAAAATATTCTTTGAAGTAGACACTAGATAGGTACTAATTTTTCATGAAATTTCACATACTTCCCAATTTCTACTCTTAAGTTCCCAAAATGGAGAGTTTCATAATGGCCGACTCAGGAGTAAAGTCAATTGGGAATGCATGCTTTGCTCATTGGTGCTTCATTGCGAGATGGTGCATGCTTGGCTGTGCCTGTCGTAGGAGTGGACCTGTCATTGCCGCACTCTTCATGCTCCATTAATATGTACCGATCTTGTAGGTTTTTTTTCATTCCATCAGGTGTGCCAATCGTTTCAACTTAATTTATAAGTTATCACGGGAAAAGGTTTGCGTTTCAAAAGTCACACAAAGTGTATAATTGATTATGCCATGTATGCACCTTGTTCTGATGTTGCCAAATTATATTTAAGGAATAAGGAGAATTGAACATAGAGAGGATTAGTTGCACGTTCTACATGAAAGCCAAAGAGTGTAGACTCTTACTGACGTCATTGCTTCGTGCCTATCATCTCTCACCTACTGGTAGTTTGCACGGACATCCAATACGTGAAACATGGGAAGTTTGCGTTGGATCAAAACGCGAGAAACTGCAACTTTTTCGGAAGGCTTAAAATTCTGCATTGAACATTCGCTGGTATGAAAGGGACATTTTTGGAAAGTGCAAAGGTTATGCAACTGTAATTTTTTCATGCTTGGTTTATGATGACCGATTACACTTCTTTTGAGAGGTTTACCGGATGTGATTGATCATTTGTGCTTTGATTCGAGTGTTCATTGGAAGATGTAGATTTTGTGTGGGACGCGCATCTAAATGTTCAAAAGCGCTTTTGACGCCCGCGCACGTGTGCGCGATAAACAAAAATGGTCATTTTTGTGTAATACTTGCATCTAAACCTCCCTAATACAAAGAAAGTATTTCTGTAAAGGGATGTAGTGAATCGTGACCTGCTTTTCCATTCTGCTTAGGCGGGTAATAGCCCAGTTAGTAGTCTTAGTGGCTTTAGCACAACATCTGAGACCAGACGTGCCGATGAAGACTTCAAGGTAGGTCATGGGTCAGAAGACATTGACCTTTCCTTTACCATAAATCCTGTGCACGCTTTGGGCTCCCTGCGGTAACTACAGAATATGCTACGCAGCTTACTCATTAACCACTTCCTGCCGAGGCAGTTATCAATGTTGATGATCCTGGGCCGGGATATTCATCATTTTTTTCTGTTTTCAAAATTCTTTAAAAATTCCTATCTTTATTTACTGGACACTTGCATACCGTAAAGAACTGTCTGGTGACCACTCTAGCCAGACAGACAAAATCTATTGACACCTGAGTATTTCAGCCAGGCCTGCAGCCTGGTAAAAGAACTTTCTATTGTTCACGAACCTGGCTCCGTGTGCTGCTGACCTCTTTTCAATAGGGCCAGATTAGCATGCAGTGGTGCTGTGTGGCTCATCGCTGCGGTGGTGGAGTGCTTTTGTCCCCAGTGGTAATCGGCTCGCTCTAGATGCCCCAAACCGTGTTATACTGTTTCAAAACAAGGCTGGATTATCTCCACTTTTGAGAGTGAAAAATGTTGGTAATGCCCAGCAGCCTGGTCTTTTGTTACAAGGCCCTGTTCCCTTTGTCCAAGTTCGGAGACCCCGCCCACACATATAAAGCATACGTGTCCGGATCCGGAATCCCCGGCAGGGAGTGGTTAAAGAATCCTGTGCAAGTAGTATTGAATTCATGCAAGTGAATGGCATTGGGTGAACACACTGCCGATTTTCTACGGAGTGTGCACAAAGCAGCGGCATTGCACCTGAAAAGAATGCACCTGAGAACTTGTTGGTGTCCACCTGTTGACATGTCTCTGTCACATTGGTGACAGATTTCAAGATTATTGACATGTTTCATTGAGATGGTCACAGTTTCACTCCAAGGGATGTAGTTATGTATCCACTCTGAGTGCAAGCAAAAGAGGGCGTTTTTAAATGAAGCTGACAATCCTTTGGTTTCAACTCATCGCGTATGTGTGGCAGTTTATGCCTTTGACGTGGGGCACGCTAAGTATGTGAAACAAATTTAATTCTGGAATCTTTGGTCTTAGCGTGCACACCAAACACGTGCAAGAACCCAGTTGGAAAACTTTGTACCAACGGTCTCTGTTTTGCCAGTGAGGGTGCACTTCATAGAGTCCGTTGTCTTTACTGCTGCCAGGATGAATGGGTTGTCATCTTGCTGCTAACACGCCATGCTTATTTTGAAATTATGCCATGCCGCCGGCAAAATCGCGATGTTCCACAAGTATGCAGTGATTATAGGTTGAGATCTGTGCTTTGTTGCATTCTGAATGGCGTGCCTGGCTTTGATGGTACATTTAACAGCTTTCAGGGGATACTATCCTTCAGCAAAACGTAATTTAGTGACCGTTTAGATTTAGTGCAATCATCTTTAGTTGTCTCTGTGGTCACGATGCATGTCGAGAGGATTGTAGTGTCATTCTCAAAAAGTGGACACAGTATTGCCTGGGAATATGATCACTTAGCCAACTCAAGTTACACCCTTGCCCCATCATCAACGTGAAAATCTTAACAATAGTGCAAACCCTATCTGGTGATTTTTTTTTGTCTGCTCCTCAAAAATCCCCCGATGGGATTTACTTACGTTTTTGTAACTTTCGTCCTTGCCAGGATGACCCTTTCAAAGGCCGAGACCCGTTTGCTGGTTTCGGTGACACCAATGCTGCCGACCCCTTCCAGTCATCGGATCCATTCACAGAAGGTGAGCCAATAGTCCCCACCCATACCGTCTCCAGCTCCACACCAACCCACTGATTTTCACAGGTAACCGACACTTCCGGATGGAGCAGGGCACCATTTTTTGCCCGGATAAACCCTTCTGTGTTTAATCAAAGAAAGTGGCCCTCTCCTCTCTGTGACCCTCTCCATCTCAAAGATTTCACAGGTATCCCTTTATTGCTTATTGTTTTTTTCCTTTTGTGAACTTGAAGCCACTTGTGCTTACATTTGTTCTTGGCTCCATGTAAGGGCTGAGATGGTTCTTGAAATGCATCAGTGGACTTTTGAGCAGGGGTAGATGTCTTGGCTTTATTGTTGTTACTAGTTGAATCGCACTGTTCATTGGGTTGCAGATCCATTCAAAAATGAAGGCTTTTCATCAGATCCCTTCGGTGGCGACCCATTCAAGAATTCAACGTCCTCAGACCCCTTCCCGAGTTCATCTTCCGATCCCTTCAGCTCCAAAACGACGCCGGACCCCTTTGGCGACGTGAACTCAGACCCGTTCAAGGGAGGCGACCCTTTTGCCTCCAAAGGCCCCTCGCTAGGTGCGGATGATCCATTTGCAGTGTCTTCCTCGTCAGTGGGTGGGGCTGACGATCCATTTAAAAGCAAGGACCCCTTCAGAGCGGGAGGCACCCCCACGTCAGCCAAGACAGATGGTGAGATTCCGACTAGATGCCGTTTCCCTTTAGCCCTAACCCCTAGTCAGATTTTCTCTGGGCAGTTTGCAGAATGTGACAGAATCCAACAGAGCTGAAATGAGAACCCTACTGATTGCATCAACATACACCTGTGGATTTCGTACCTCCATACAGTACACTGAATAAATGCCAGCCTTGCCACCATCAAGTTACACATTGTGCTCTACCACTTGGGATGGCAAGCCATGTCCAAAATGGACATAATTGTCTGCGGCTGTGACTTTTCACTGGTGTGCTAATGATAAAAGCAGAGCTGTAGCCACACACTAAAATAGAATGTTGGGGATGCGGCTTGAATGATCCTGGGTATGTGATACAGATTCTAAAGGTATAGGTTTTTCACTGAGACATATCAGAGGATGTGGGTTCAAATGCAGTTAACAAAATTGGATTCTTTAAAGGAACAACATTTGAAGTTCCAACCTGACACCATGTGAAAATTCTCATTGATCATTTGTAAACTTAATAATCCAGCGGAGCATGGGGTGGATTTCACATCAGATTGAAATCTTCACCTTTTTTCCCTCTTATTCCCTCTTAATTTGGCAGCATTCGGATCTATTGATCCCTTCGGCGGAGATGCCTTTAAACCAGATGCATTTATGAAGGTGAGACACTTAACTTTGCAGGTTCCACTCTTCTGTGAATTGTAAAAAAAATTGTGCTGAAATTGCTACTATGATACCCCGTCAGTAGTAAAATGTTTGAGTGCAGTGTTTTGACTAATCAAATTTTCAAGGTCAAAAGAGATATTGTCATTTCAAACTTCATGATGTTGTCCTTGAAGTTTAAACACTGTGTTGTTAAATGTTCGACGCGACTGGGTTGATGTTGTAAATCTTTTTGGTATGAAAGCATTGAGGCAGATTATAGAAGCATTTGACAATTTATCATGCAGATTATCTGGCCTTGAGCAATTTTTCAAGAGAAGCTGGTTCAAAACTTGTCTTTAAATTGGTCTGTGGGTCTTGTCAAATAAAAAGTGAAGACCAATAGAGCTAGTGCTTGCCAGCAACAATTTGTGTGCCTGTTCAGTGCCACTCCTCATCTGTGTAATTAATATTTTTAGCATCTAGTCAATTCCCCTGTACGGTTTTTGAACTTTGTTATAAATCACAAATCTTGAAACTGAGTGGTTGGCAACCACTTTCCAATTTTGAAGATTGGTTTAGTTCAGGTTGACACTTTTTCCCAGTTAAATGAGCCATGTGTATCAATTCTCTTTGGTCTTTGCCAGGGTTCCGGCACTGATACATTCGGCAGTGACCCCTTCAACCCCAAAGAGGAAACCCCCGCCCTGCCTCCCAAGAAGAGCAAAACCATTGGGGCCAAGTTGGCCACCGTTTCCACACCCGCCAGTACTACGTCCGCCACCACGGCCGTCAATTCCACCCCGGACGCTTTCGCGGCGTTTGGCGGGGATTCCGGCGCCGATCCCTTTGGCTCCATGACCTCCCAGGCCGACCCGTTCGGCGGGGATCCGTTCGCGTCGTCGGCCTCCACAACTACGGCCAAGGAAGGCAGTGTAGTGGACCCCTTTGCAAGCTTCGCTGACTTTGGCTCGGCCAAGGTAAGGTGGTCATTCCCCACGTCTTGTCTTGATCAGTACTCTTCTCTGCATTTTCAAGAAAATACTTGCATCTTGTCAGCCATTTTGGTTATTCCAACTATAAGCTAGAGGGTTTGCGGATACACCATGTGGAAAATATGTCTTTTGAGTATGTGTGGTTCTGAAAAGAACCGGTAACTCGACGTTTCGGACAGTGAGTGCTCTGTCCGTCTTCAGGACTGATGCTATCCAACTGTGCTGCTGCTTATTTGCTGTGGGTGATCATTGAGGCGTGGGAGTACCCCAACACCAACTGACACGCCTCAGTGATCACCCACAGCATATAAGCAGCAGCACAGTTGGATAGCATCAGTCCTGAAGACGGACAGAGCACTCACTGTCTGAAACGTCGAGTTTATTCCACCATGCAAACCTTCAAGAGCTACTTTATTGGAACTACTTATGTCCATGTTCAGATTTTCCAATTAACTAAAGGTATCAGATTAAATTGTCTGTGATACAGTAGTAACCAAATACTACCACTATTTCATGTGATATAATGCAAGTACCACATCTGTAAGCTACAGTTTTTCCCTCAGTTTTCACATGATAGGTAGGAGCATAAAGTGTTCAGTTATCAAACACGTTGCAGGCTAACGTTTGGAATAGTTTTACGGGGAGAAAGAACTTTTTTCAGTCATATCAGCTGAAAAACAGGTGAAGCAAACTCCTGTGAAGCTCTCCTGCTACAGTATTTGAATAAATTAAACCATCTAAAGCGTTAATTCTTGTAAGTTTTTGGACCCTCGTTATTCATTCACGTGCAGACTTTTTCTTTTGATATTAATAATGCTCTTTCATGAGCACACAATATAGAGTTTCCCCCAGATGTGGAATTCCATTTCAAAAGGGCTGATGCACGAATGCTGTCCTTGTGAAAAGTCTCGGCCCTAGTTTAACCGAGAGATGCCTGCGAAAAAATGTTCGCTGTTGTTTGACTAGAAGAAAGGTTTTGGGCCAGCAAGAGTGCGTTCTCCGTTTTGTAAAGTCTCGAATAAACGAGCTCTCACTGATGTCGTGAAACGGCTGGAATTTCCAACAGGCTAGCTCCAAGAAACCCACGGGAGGGATTGTATCATGGCAGGATGCGTCTGACTCCTCCCAAGCCTAAGTAAGATGAGCTTTCAATAACCCCTTTACGCCATCATCTGATCAGTCGCTCATCAGCCCATCATTCCACCAACCATCCAGCTGTCCTCATGACGTCATCAAGCCACACATGCATCAACCGATCATGACCAGTTTTTTTTTTTCTTTGTAGAGTTTATCAAGTAGATGTCATTAACTTTGTATTCAACCATCAAACATCTTTCAGTAGATTGGCTGATCTCTAGCGTTAACCTTAACCATCCTAGAGCCGTCAGAATCCGACAGAAGGTTTGAGGTGGATTTAACCAGGTTGAGGAAAGTAGAGCTCAACTAGTGTTGCTTCCCCTCACCGATTTGGCCTTTTTGGGGAAGTTTGTCAACAATTTCGTTCAGGAAGTTAAGGTTAATGTTCGTATGCAGGTAGTTTTTTCTTCATCATGAAGCTCAAAGTGGGTATGCGAAACCTGCATTTTTCCCCAGAAATCATTTTTGTACAAATCACATTTCTACATCATCAATCTAATGGGTCATAGCCACATCCGAAGTGTGGCATTTCCATTCATAGCTATTTCAATTCCAACAGCACGTCGACGGCGAGCTTACTTAAGCCACAGGCTGCATGCAAATTACTTGGCCCTGGCTTTCAGTAACAATGAAACAATAGACAAAGAATGCCTCATTCAGACATGGTTGAGAGTTTACACAACCTAATCTTTGTCTCCGTTTTTGGCCGCTCCCTCCAGCATCTCAATTTTATGCCTCCAAAGTAGGGGACGGTGTCTCAATACCTGCCCCCTTTTTGGTTTGGGAACCTCAAATCCCACACAGTGTGAAGCCAGAGTCAGGTCATTTCTGTTCGGACTGAATGTTAAAATGTCACATCAAGATGGTTCTGAGAGTTGCAAACAAGGCTCAGAGCAAGAGAAAAATCAAAGATTTTCGTAAACCCCGAAGACTCCAGTGTTAAAACCGCTGCTGTAACAATCTCCTTCTGTCTTTCGCCAAAAGGAATGAAACTTGAAATGCTGAAGCTGCAACTGCATGAAATATCTTTAATCTTCCCATCCATCACAGTTGATAACCTGTTTTACGTAATTCCCTGCGTAAAAACTTGTGTGTAAACAGTCATTCTCTCCAAGAGGTACCAGATTTGCAATCTGACGATTTGCAGTGTATAAAGCTTTCTGTGCATCCATAAACCAGCTTTTGGATCCTTCTCTTTTAGTTTGAAGTTAGCGATGATGCTTGGCCACCACCAGAGGGCAGCAAACAAGAAGAGACCAAACCATCACAACCGGACCAAGACAAGAGCCAGCCAGAGGGCATGACAGTTAAAAACGACACCGGAGCTTCGGATGCATAGCACAGGCACTCACACATGGAAATACTGAACTTTATTATTGACCCACCACTAGAGGGCGCAAAGTAAGATCAGGTGTGAGGGGTCACATTTGAGCCACACCTTAGAATATCCAGGTCGGACCTTACAAAAGTGTGACGCTCCTGAACTTGTCTGCCATTAGACACCACATAATATGATCTTCAGCTGTTATAAGAGGGGGTACCATATCTGCAGGTGTACACTTTTACGTGCCACACCGGAGCAGTCATCAACAAAACTGGGACATTCTTAAGAAGCATCAGAGACTTTTACCCAGAATTGCAAGTGACTGGACGATCCAAAAGCAAAGTTTTCCACACACAAAAATTTAAATAAATTGCCTGTGTTTGGAGGAGTCCAAATTTGGTAATTTTGCAAAAGGTGACTGGATCACCGAAATGTAGACTTCATTTCAATGTGTAAATTTTTTTGTTTTTTTTAACGATCACAAATAATCTTATCGAAATTCCGGGTTAGAATCTTGAAAATATTTATGCCCCATTAAAAAATTTTGTAACGAGGTGCTCCTTTATATCTAGACTTGGTAGGAGTATTAACATTCTTAGGTTGCATACTGAATAATCATGGCAACATTTAACACACCGACAGTTTTTGTTTATTTTGCGGCGTCCTTTGCAGATTTCAGTAGAACTGTCTAAAACAGCCCAGCTGTCAGTTTTTGATTTCCCTGTCCTGCACTTTCACATTGAGGCGTTGTTTATGATTTACAAATTGACTACATGTTTTGATTGGCAAAAAAAATGTAGCATTGTGATCACATCTGCAATAGGGTGCCATTGCACACCAAAGAGCCCAAAGAAACACTTGTACATGGTGCACATACATTTGAGGAGGAGCATTGTCATGGGTTCGAATCCCGACTGGTTCATTCTGTTCATTCATGGATCTCTATGCCTCAGTTTGCTACCTAGCACCCACTAAATCTCAGGCCCAAGAATGAACTCTTATTGCCGGCAACCAGTGTGGCTCAGGTTGGAATCCAACTCAGTCCCGTTTGTGGGCGGGGTCTGAACATTTTGTACCTTCAGCCAAAGTGGATAGGGGCTTATGCTGAACCACAGCAGTACAGTCCTCCAAGTCTTGATCACCTGCCTGTGATACTTTTCTCCATTTTAGAGCTAATTAGGTAATTAGAATGTAAACTAATTCTAAATTGTAAAATTAGTCCTAGGAACATGTACAGTATTTAATCATTTTGAATCACAGAGGCAACTCTTGGCCTGTGTACATAATACAAAGGAGTAGGGCCAGTGTTGAGGTCATCCGACAAGATGTAACTGCCAAGTTCACAAAGATGTACGTAAATTCTGAATTTTTTTTTGTTTTTGTCTGCTTACATATAGAGCCATGACGCAGCAGCACGCCAGACTTTTATCAGAAGTAGAGTTGAACATGTCAGTCACGCAGTTGGTACTTTTCACTATGAATAAGAAGTGACTTGTATAATTGGTTTACGTATCGGTAAAGTATTTTGGCCATTTGTACATACCGGGCACCTGCTTAATGCGCCCACCTGCCCATTATTGCCACCTGTCTGTTGTATTGCCATTGTGGTTAGTAACTGTGGTACGTATTGCAGCAAACAGTAGGTTAAGGCCAGCCTGTTAATGATACGGCTGCCTGTCCACCGGAGATTCGGTAGCCAGTGGTTTATAGCCCAGTGTCCATCTTCCAGCCCACATTTCTGATCCTTAGAGCTCTTTTCCCATTGTTACAACCGTTCTATAAATATTTTCAATGCTCTCTACTTCTGGTCGAGTATATTTTCATAAGTACATGTATGAGTACAAATATATTATATTATAATATATTATATCATTATATATTATATTATAATATATTATAATATATAATATATTATGAGTATATTCACAAGACTATGAGTTGGGCATATCAAGAAAATGTTTTCGGGTACAAATACTAGGACTACAACACTGTCTGTATCAAACCACAGTTTGTTCAAAGTGAACCTGTGTGGTTTTACCACAGAGGACGGCTGCATAATGGGAACAGAGGACAGTCCTTGTCCTCCATTGTCAATTTTGTTTTCCAAGCCGGTCCTCAAAAGTTTTGAGTGTTTAGCCTGGGGAACATACTGTATTATAGGAACAAAGGGAAAGACAACGCTTTTCCCACTGAGATGTGGTCAATTCACAACTGTAGGTGTAGAGTTGATTTCTAGAGCTATTTCCCAGTCCTTGAGCTTGTATACTTAGCCAATACCAAAGGAGATCTTCCAGTGTTGCCCTGTCTGTTTGGTGTTTGGCTGCTGTAAACTCATCGTATCAGTCCTTTCCGCGTGGCCCTGAGGCCGTCCATTCATATGGTACCTTTGCTGCAAATTTGGTGTTGCACATCAGGCAGGCGGCCTGATATGTTTGAACATAGCCGAAGGTATGTGCCTTCTTTTTTTTTTTTTTTTCAAAAGTGTAAGCTACTTGGATTACCACTGATTTACTGTTGGACAAAACCCCTTGCCAGTTATAGAACAGTGGAGTTTGATGGACTAAACTTGGGTTCAGGAGTATTTTTAAATTTCTCTTGTATATTTTCAAAGTGTCATGATTTAATACTGCTAGAAATCAATGTGTCTTTCCGAAAAAGATACAACATACGCGTTAATCCTCTTGAACCGCCATGCCATCACAAGTCTTTCTTGGTTTTGTTGATATATATATATATAAATGTATCTAATTTTCCAAAATGCTGGTGTTTGTAAATAGCTCTTTACAACATTGAAACTTAAAAAGCTTCACACTCTGTCATGAGACGGTAGCCTGAACCCAGTGGAGTGCTAGCGTAATAGCCGTTGGATATCCTTGGTTTCCGTGGTCTTTGACGACTGTTTTTTGTTTTTTTTCTGCAACTTTGCCATTGCTGCATTTGGCCCCGTCACAAATCTACGACTGGTCCGTCATGAGTCGGTCACAAGTTTATCCATTCTGATTTGTCTAGTCACAAACTATTCATATGCAGTGTGACAAAGGCTCCCCATTCTGACGGCTCATTTCCAGACACTTTGAATTTGGGCAATATGGGTGATTTTGTCTCTGTTTCCCTTCCTTCCCAAAGGATATAAAAAGCCCCCAGAATTGAGCCTCACACCAAGGACCATGAAAGATCATGTAAAGAAATCCAACTTTTAATCCCCCCCTCCAAAAAAATCTACACAAAAATAGCTACCCCTCTGAAACACTGCATCTGGATCTGTCCTTGTTTGACTTGTGATGGGCTTCACTACAGCATGGCACTCTGTCCATATATGGAACTTGACCACAGAAGGTCATCATGCCAGAAAGCTGTCAGGACATCATGGGCAGTCGGTGATGTCAGATATGAATTGTTAGCTCTTATCTATGTAATGATAATACGCAAAAACAGACTTATGGTTAAATATTCGACCTGACGCTGTTTATACATTGTTATATAGCTCAAATTTAATTTCGTCATTCTTCTGTAACTACTTAGCTGTCGAAGTACACTGAATCCATGGGCAATATCATTAAGTATGCAAAGCAAAATAAAACAACTAAAAAGACTGCCGTAAAAAGAGAGATTTGGTGTTTTTCAAATGTGTGACTTTGTCTTGAATAATCCAGATCTGATTCAGTACATGCAGGCTGCTTCCAATCTCCTTTGACAGTTAAGCATTCTCTTAAGAGAACGGATGATGACAAGGAGCTCAAGATGCAAGCTACTGGACGTGACGATATGTGTCCTACAGAGAATGTTGATAACGTAAGTCAAGATTCAACAGGTGTAAGTCCGTTGTATCTTTTGAGCCACTTTGGGACACCCCCACTGACAACCAGACTTTAATTTTCTATTTTTTATTTTTTTGAGGGGGAAGGCATTAAGTACAAACACATTTCATGGATTTTTTCCAAAGCCTTATTTCCATTCAACGTAACCTGGTAAGTAGCAGCATTTGATTTCTAATAATAATAATAAGAACAGTTTTTGTATTGTGCCTTTAACTTAGATCAAAGTGCTTTCCATTATTGTTACCCCTGTTCACTGGGCCCATGAAACATTCCAAAGACCATCTCAGCTCCCTGGGGAGTATACAGCTCGATGCTGCCATTTCGGTGCAAAGCAGCCAAATCAACTACAATAACCATCTCTGCCCCTCACAGGGTACCCAATTACTCAGGCAGAGAGAGGCAGTGAGTGACAAAGTGCCTTGCCCAAGAGCACATGCACCATCACCCCAGGCTGGAGTCGAACCCACCACCTGCGGCTTTACCTGCCAACTACGAATCCGATACTCGTAACCACGAGGCCACGGCACTCCACTCCTCTATTTATAACTTTGCCAATGCTCTTCTAATGAGTTGTAATGAATCCACCAAGCTGCAATTAACACCAATGTTGTAGTCAAGGACCATCCCTAGACCAGCACAAGACCTCCGGTCCCGATTCAAGTCTCTAGCCATTGAATGAACTACGACAAAAACATTACTTTGTCAATGCTCACACCCTGTTACATGTACTTGTGGCTCGTCATGTGATGGTCTCAGTTACAGCTCAGTTTCTGCCATAATAAAGCTTGCAGCATTGTCCAACCACAACTGTTCATCACCAAGCAAATACTTTCTTCTTGGCCATCACCTGTGGCTGGCATTTTCTAACCTCCACCGGTCGACACACTGTTAGCTCATTGATTTAACAAACATGGTGGGTAGACGGTTCACGTAATTTTAACTTCTCATGACTGGAGCTGGGTAAACTAATTCAATAACTGATTGGGAATATCTGGTGTCTGAATTATTTGGCAGCGACTTAAACTAATACGGGAATCTATGGTAGTGGCCAAAGTTGGTTCCATAGAGTCGTGTGTAATGTCAAGTTGCAGCCAAGCGATTTCAGATAACGCCGAAGAGATTTGTTCATTGTGCGCAGTGCATTGTCAATTGTTATATTTCTCCCCTAACACCTGCAACTAATTATAACTTTGCTAATGCACGGTGACAATTCATTCAACTGAGTTTCTACATAATGATGCACGAAGTAATGAACATTCGACTAAATTTCTGCACAGGTTGTGAAAACAACACAGATCTTGCAGTTTATTGAAATGTGAGCATGTCTCTTCCCCGAACAAACTATTCCGCATGCTTATGCTTATTTCATTTCACTTCCAAACAAACTTCATTGCTGCACTAGAAGCTGCAATCCTTAATTTTAGGACCCCGCTTCTAAATACTGTCTTGAACAGCCAAATTTCACAGTAATTTTCCAGCAACATCCTCCCCAAAATGACTCCTCATTTTTTCAGTTACAGTATGAAGGAAGATTTTACAAAGATGCAAAGGTAATGGTTTTATGAGAAGTTTACAGAAAATTTAGAGGTGTCCTAAAAGTAAGGATTGCCCTTCTTAACGCTACAATATCTTTATTAGATTGAAATGGGCAAGTGTAATGTGAGGTGTTTTTCTTTAACCTACTTTAAAGTCTTCAAGGTGAATCAATGTATGTGCAAAATATAAAGTTTACATAATCACAACAAACTTGAGAATCTGTGTAAGCATATTCACAAAATTATATCTGAGCAACAGTTCTGAATGCAGTCAACATAAAACAAAAAATCCTCCTGCCTTCATTGGCAAGAGCCAGGGCAGAGTGTTACAGTACACGTGTTACAGTGCATGATGATATGGAAATACTTTCCACACATCACAGCAACCAGCATGAAGCCAGTTTAGTTTTTCAAGGGGCCACGTTGAACAGTTTTAGGGCATGAACAGTTTGACATATGTACAGAATGGTAAAATGAGAGAAAAGTTCTTGATTTGTTCTTCTGGGGGTGTATTGGGTTCTACAAGTAGTGTAACCAGGGCGGAAGGTCAACATTGTAGATTGCAATGGGATGCAGATTTTGGAAGCAAAGTCAGGATGCTAATCAAGCAAAAATGGAAGAGTGCAAATGGGTTATTAAAACGGGATTTTAGATTCCATTTGGCAGCATGGTGAAATCAAACCCTGGCTGTGCACCTGGTTTCCATGTTCTTTTTGCTTGGATGAAAACTTGAAGGACAAGAATTCAGTTTCCACCACCCCCCCCCCGGTACAGACATGCAATTATCCCCTGTGCATATTATGATTTTTGAAAAACTGTGACATCTTGCATATATAAGTGGTTTGGCTTATGCTGTGCTGTGTATCACAACTGTTATTCTTTTATGTACTCGTAGTTAAAACCTCTGCTCGGTCGTCGCAGCTCTCCTAGTTCAATACTCGGCTGGCTACCTCGCTTCTTCTTTTTCTTTTTCTTGGGCTGGGCTTTGCCGGTATCTTTGCTCCCGGGGACCAGCGCAGCAGAATCTCCAGCCTGGGAACCAGCGGAGATTTTTCTGTTTCTGGGGTCATCCTCTCTGTCTGGTAGTTTGAATAGGTGGAAGAGGCTTTCTCAGTTTATAAATGCAGTAACTTTTTGTGGCCTTTATCTGGTCTGTTTGGATTTCATCAAAGTGTACTTTCTGTGTTACTTATATTGTAAAAGATGGAGTGACAATGGAATGGGGAATGCCTTGGAAATGCCGCTTGGATGTGTCTCATAATCTTGTAGAAGTTCTGCCTTTTCCGTAGTAAAGGGCATGACGATATATGGAGCCAGTAATGGATATTTTACATTTATAGTGCTAAAACTTCCATATAGATAATCAATGTGAAACAAAAACTTGATTTTTTTAACATAGAAATAATCAGTTGATAGGCAAGATTTCTTTCATTGTTTACTGATTTGATCTTTTTTGCACAATTTGGCTACACCTCCACCATCAGCCAGTTACTTTTTATTTCTAATTCACAGCTGTAGAGGATTGTTTTGAAGTCCCACAGGGATTAATCAATCTGCCCCGAGTTAAAGTGCACCCTCGCTGGCGAAAGAAAGACAGCTGAGCTCTTGCATGCGTTTGGCGTCCGAGAATAAATTTGTTGCGTGTACTCAGCGTGCTCCACGTCAAACTTGCATAGACTTGCATGCCTACGCGGTGAGTTGGTACCACAGAACCTTCAATTTCATTTAAAAACACACCCTCTTTTGTTGCCGCCCGGAGCATATAGGGGGCAGCGTGGTTGTAAGACTGCAGATCAACCTATTGTACCCAACATAGCCCTACTTGGCATTGCCGCCCCCTCAAGAAAACCAAAGACACTAGTTCACATGCTTTTGGTGTGAAATGTACATGTATACTTGTGTTTTTCCCTATCAGGTGTGAATCGGCCCTGGGTAGCCTCACCTCCTGCATTTGCTCCGTGGGGGGTCCAGACGATCCTTCCAGATGGACTTGGGGAACAAGGCCTCTCCTCTTTGACACCAAGATTGGGGTCTGAAATATTACAACACCCTCATTTGTAAAAAAGATTTTAAAAAAATACAAGGTAGGAAACAAGACTGCCTCATTTAATAATGTGTTTTTATCCTGTGCTATTTAATAGTGGAAAACATCAGCCATAGCCACCTTCTCCAAGATTGTTGGTTAGCAGTTTAGGGCTAAGTCTGTCAATTTACAATCTATTCATAGTTGAAGGATGCAAAGAGCTCGTTATCCCAAATTTTTTTACAAGCTTATGAAATGAGATAACAAAGCGCTTGACATTGTGCCATAGTAAGCAGAGATTACTCATGAATACAGTAAAACTGAGCCATAAAATCTGGTCTTGGCTGCATCCGAATCTGTTGTCTAGAGCTAGGTCTAGGTCTTCGCTCCATTGGAAATGTGTGGAGATGGTAATAGACCTAGCCGTAGCTCTGGAAGCCCGTTTCGGACACGGCCCTTGATTCCACAGCCCAAGACCTTACCTTTGTTCTTTGTGATTGACAGTGGCTTCTCGGCATCTTGGGTAGTTCCCTTGAGGGACTCCTGGCTCTGCATTACCTTGCTGTAGGAGAAGTACCAATGACAGCAGTGACTAGAAGCAGCATTGAGAGCAATGAAGCCTGTAAGTGCCTTTCCCACATGCCAACCTTGTCAACATTTGCCGGGTCATTTGACAATCCTCCATCCCCCAACAGGGGTGCATTTCTACGGCCTGTTCTGAAGTCGTGGAATCTTGATCACTTACATTTCATTTATGTCGGAATTCCATACAAATTAGGGCTGGTCATACATCAAACGACTGTGAAAGTGTAACAAATTCGACATCACCAAAAGTTTGCCAGGGTTGATGTGTTCAGCTTTTTTTTGTCTGACATCACAAATTTCCATTCGTGCTTGCTTTCATGGCAATTGTGAAGCTGGCCTTGGGGTAGGTTTAAATTTTCTTTCACAGTGCAGGCTTACTTGTTCTTATTCTCTTTTGCCAAGTGACAGATGATGCCGACGCATACAATATTCCCCGGCACAAAGCTGATACACACCATGACGAGACTGACACAATAGGTCCTGGGCTTGTCCAATAAGACGCCAGCGATGATGAGAAGGATGATGCAAACGATGAAGAGAATCGTAACCACCATTCGGCTAAATTCTTGAAAGGAGAAGAGGTTCAGGTTGTAAGTACAGAACCTGCGCTATATCGAGGCCACTTTGGATATTTCATGGCATTTTGCACCTTGACATAAACGATAAGCTTCAGTCAACAGTTACCAATCTGACTTTCATATGTTGACATGATAATGTTTGGACATAAATATTCACGATACCATTTAATTCCCGCCAACAATGTCTCATTCACCCAAGACACTACAAATTTGTAAATATACAATTGTTTTTTTATTTCTGCACTGCCTTAACACAGTTCTCTGTCGTCTTACTGCTTAGCGTGTCTGGTCTTGGACTCTCATCATCACACTGCGGGTGGACATTGCTGTGGAAAAAATAAAAATCTGTTTTGTAACTTTTTTTGGGGGGGGGATGTTGGATTGATCTCAAGTGGTTACGTAATATCTATAAAAATGCAAATCCCCACTGAACATATACCAGATCTGCATTTATTTTCGGGTCCAGGTCCGTATGGGTGACCCTTCCCCTTTTGTAAATGCTACATGCTCCCCCCTTTTAGTAAATGCTGGATCCCCCACTGTGACCAACTGTCTTTTGGTGGCGTGGATGTATGATTAGGGGTGCTCTGCACAGTTTGGGAAGGAAAGCAAATAAAGTAGTTTTAAAAGTCATCCTCGTATCTTTGTATATATATTTTAAAATAAAAAACAATCAATAAAAATACTTCTTTTGGGGGGGCATGGCCCTATTTGTCCCCCCTCCAATCCTGAAGAGAACTTGTGCAGGTGAAATAAAACCAAAGCAAAGTCAACGTCCAGACACTCACTTGTGTGTTACGTCCTTCCCGTTGCAGAGATAGATACCACACAGGAATCCGCAGACAGTAAAGTAAAATACCATTAGCCAACTGCCGATGATTAGGGAAGCAATGAAACACCTGACTATTGAAAGAAAACAACAGAGGCAAGTTCAGCCATTTTTAATGGGGAAATTCAGTTGAAGTCACCTTGATATCATTTCAGAGTCTTCTGCCAACATGCATGAATACAGATGTGTCTTAAAGTCTGTTAGAATTCTATTGAGTTGATCTACACAAGGAGTTCACTCGTACACCTACTGCTGATCTTGTTGTTAACTTACATTTCAAAGCCTGTTTGTCATTATTAGCTTCAAGCGTATTTTGAATCCTTGATCCTGATTGGTTATCAATGGCAACACAGTACAGCATATACACCTATAAACTGTGGTCCATACGATGCTCTATGTTTTGTAAATAGGGTAAGCTTTTTGCGTCCATATATCGTAAACTGTTCAGGGCAACGTTGTACACAAGGCCCACCTATAGGGCACATGTGATGTATCCAGATCCTGGGTCTAGGAGAGGCAAGGTAGAAATTTAAATGAAATTGACAGTCCTTTGGTACAAACTCACCACATATGTGCACAAGTTAATGCACGTTGAGGTGGAACATGCCGAGTATAGTGCGCGCAATGAATTTATTCTGGAATGTATGGTCTTCAGGTGCACGCTGAAGAGTGCAAAAACCTGGTTGGAAAACTTCTTACCAGACTGTTTTTCTTTTGCCGGTGAGGGCGCACTTCAACTCAGGGCGGATTAGGCCAAATAACTATTGAAGGGGACTCTAACTTTCTCCTATATCTCCCCACATTGATCTGTATAAGATCCCTACAATTTTGAAACTCAGGACAGTTTACTCTGTCTCGGTGGAATTTAAACTGGCCTCGGGTGACCACAAGATGCTATTCGGCAAAAGTATATGACATGGTTACAGGTGGCCAGGAATTGTGGTTCAACTTTGCAGTAAACATGGAGACTGAGTTGTCAGATGTGGTGTCTCTTTTGAATCCAATCCTGGGCATACTCTCTGGGTGTATGCCAGAAAAAAAAGGTACTTTCTGAGCCATATGGCAACACCTATTGTCACATACTTACAACAGGCAAAGGCCCACACCTGTCTCTTAACACAAGATACAGACATGAACAGAATTTCTGATCTCTGACCACCAATAACTAATTCTCTTATCCAGCGGGTTGACAGTTCAAATATTTTCTCATTAAAAGAAAACTTGCTTACGTTCTTGTGGAGGACCAATGCTTGGTGTGGTGGAAAATCCTGTAGATATCTGTGTTGTCTGTTCAGTCATTGTGGACCATGTGGTGGTTTCTGCCGAAAAGACCATGTGAAATGTGGTGCGCTAGTTTACAAGTATAGACTACCTCAAGTTATACACTAAAACTAGTCTCTCAAGGTGATCATTTAGCATTTGAATTTCCTGAGTTGAATGAATTTTTGGTTTTGTTTTCGCAGTCTATTAAGATATATCTCATATTATCATATATCATATTTCAGCCAAAAGCCGATCCATATATGCCTCGGAAGTTGAAATTCATTGAAAAGTTTCTTATTACTTCTACACACAACACGCTACAGACGTGCATTTACATGCTCATGTCTAGTTTGCAGGACTGCTGTTACTAATAATGTGGTGCTTTGGTCGCTATGTGTAAAGCACTTTCTGAATTGAGGCTGCCTCGACGTTGTGAGGTATTGTCAATAAATTTGATATGGTCTCAGCCAATCAAGACATAGAATTTGTGGGTGAGATTGTACATGTATAATGTGTTAACTCAGCGTGGAGGTAGAATCCCTTATTGCAGTGACAACACTTACAATACTCGACATTGACAGGTGGTACGCGCACGTTACTCAGCTCAAGCAACTTGGTGCTGTGAATTGCAAGATGTGCACGCACGTCAAGCTCAAAAGAACGTGGATGTGAATGCCATGTCACTGCAGTTATGGCATCTTGTATTAGTTAATATATGTCCTCCATGAGAAAGAGGAACTCGGTGAGACATTTACTTGGGCTATATCCCAGGGCTTGCTAATGACTTCGAGGATCACCTCATCATTTTATGATCTGCGCGACCATCCACACCCAACTTTTTGCAGGTGTACCACGTGAACAGCCAAGCTTCACAAGTACTGATTACTCAACTCTACAGGCATCAGCCTGCTTGGCAGTCCGGGAGCCAGAAAAGTTCCATTCTTCCAACGGTTGAATCAAATGTTTTCATAAAAATGTGGTCGTTGCTGGGGTAGTTGATCCCAACTTATACCTGTCCCTGACAACATATCTGAACTAGTTTTAGGGATTACTGAGGAAGATGCACCACTGTCAGAAGTTGTTCGCGCTGTACCTATGGAGGTAGTTTCTGGAGGAAAATAAGTCTGTATGAGTTGTGGGTGGGGAAGTGCTTGTCTCAGAAATGATATGTGTTAAATGAACGCTACCTGTCTGTGTTGTTGGAGTTGTCTGAGTGGCAGTTGATGTTGACGGTGTTGTTGTAGGTGTTGTCACAGATGTCGCTGTGTCAAATTATGATTGAATGGGATAATTAGTCTTGGAGAATTATGAGCGTTTTCAATATCCACATTGCAATATGTGTAAGACTTCTGTTCAGCTGTCCTCTCTACTGGTAATGATAGTTGCCATGTCTAACTGTACAAAAGTATCTTGGTCTCAGAATGGACAGCTATGTGAACACTACCTGTCTGTGTTGTTGGAGTTGTTGGAGTGGCAGTTGATGTTGATGGCATTGTTGTAGGTGTTGTCACAGATGTTGCTGTGTCAGATTATGATTGAATGAAATAATTAGTCTTTGAGAATTAAAGCCATTTCCACATCGCAAAATGTGTAAGATTTCTGTTCGGGCGTCCCCTCAACTGGCAACATTGTTGCCACACCGAATTGTACAAAAAGACTCTTGGTCTCAGAAAGGACGGTTGTTATGTGAACACTATACCTGTCAGTGTTGTTGAAGTTGTCGGAGTGGCAGTTGATGTTGACGGCATTGTAGGTGTTGTCACAGATGTCGCTGTGTCAAATTGTGATTGAATGGGATAATTAGTCTCGGAGAACTATGAGCCATTTCAATATCCACATTGCAATATGTGTAAGATTTCTGTTTAGGCTTCCCCTCTACTGGTAATGATAGTTGCCATGTCTAACTGTACAAAAGTATCTTGGTCTCAGAATGGACAGTTATGTGAACACTACCTGTCTGTGTTGTTGGAGTTGTCTGGGTGGCAATTGATGTTGACGGCGTCGTTGTTGGTGTTGTCACAGTCGTTGCTGTGTTAGAACATGATTGAACATGATAATTAGCCTTTGAGAAGTACACGCCGTTTCTATTTTGTAAAATGTGTATAATTTCAGTGTAGGCAGCTCAAATGATAATGATTGTTGACAATTTAATTAAAAAGTATCTTGGTTGCAATAAGTTTTTCATCATTTTTACACACTGCCAGTTTTCTTTTGCTTCCTTGTTTTGACATTCCAATAAGACTAGCCATTTAACAAACAAGCATTTAAATATTTGGTGAACCTATCCTAATTCAAACCGTGTAAGTTATCTAATGGTGTATCCAAGTCTTCAGTGGGGGGGGACAACATGGAATTTCACCTGGAAATAACTGTCCCACTTTTTCAATCCTAAAAGGATCGTCCACCTGTACAAAGAGGTGTGGTACAATTTCTAAACTGGCTAGCATTTTCAGCCACTGAGAAGACAAAGTTCAATATCTCTCCCCCTCCCGGCCCCCTCCCTATACTGGATACAACAAAGAAATTATCAAGATAAATTTAGCATAAACCTACCTGTTGTTGATGTTAAAATTGTGGGCGTGGATGATGTTCCTGTTGTTGATGTTTCCATGGTTGTCGGCTCCGTTGTAGTTGCTAATTTGTTTGATAAAAACTGGATAACTAGTCTACACAAACTACTGGGTCTTGGATAATTTAGGGGGATTTTCCCCACCCTGGAAATATGTTTCCATTTTTTTTTTTTTTTGGTTAAGAATGGAAAGCACCGGTGCTACCACCTCTCTGGGGGAAAGGGGTGAGGATTCTTTGATGAGGACGCAAAATGGGGACTATTGTTTATAGAATAAAGCCCTATTGTGCAGCCACATGTCCTCAAAGCCAGCATGTGGACTGAAAATGTCTGGACACTAAATTTCACAATGGTAGTCAACTTGGTGTTAACAAGGTGGCCTAGCTGAATGCAGTGTTTCAAAAAGACTTTTTCTGTGCAGCATGCATTGTGTCAGATTGAAAAAGTTCCGGTTAGTATCATCACTTCAGCTTAAGGATGGGATTTCAGTTTTTCAGTACAATATCTTTTTACTTTGAATTTTTCCTTTTCATCTGTTTACTGCCCTTGCTTTTTCCTTCCATGTAAGCCTTGTATTCACATACCACAATAAGAGGAAATTTATTGCTAAAAGATCCAAACAATCGCAAAAAAGTATTTCAACTTGAAAAAAAGGGAAAATAAAGGGAGAACAGTTCAAGCTCTAGTTGAGCTTTCGTCATTTCAACACAGATAGACAGCCTCGATAGTAAGCTAGCTGTCAATGGAACTAGTCTTTAAAAAAAGAGCCCCACGCAGTGTTAAGTAGAACGAAAATGGCAATACTCTCTTCTTTGGTAAATACATGTTCACCCATCCATGAAGTGATTTTTGTCAATGGAGTTTCAGTGTTTGCTTGTGGCTTCAGGTAAGCACAATCAAGCCCATGACACAAACACCCTCTGTGGCGTCGTCATAGTAACCGCAACAGTTCTATTCACAGACGGATAATAACTGGGAGACAGGTGCACAGGGTATGCACCGTGATAAGGTTCTTGGATGAGGAAACTTAAGTAAAAATATCATACTGAGGACATGATTGTATGAAGTAATTGAAGACTTAAGTAGCATTGCAGTGATTCAAATTGACACTAATAGAACCGGGGGGGGTTGAAACTTTTTCCATATGGGTAATTCCAGAAATTAGGAGTCCAAAAGTGTGACTTTTTGTGTCCCTGTTACATCTGACCTTTGTCATTTGACATGGAAATATCACCAGAATTTATTTCAAACTATTACTATTATTTTGGCCGGTAATTTGCATTAATTCATCACTCTTGGAAATGTGTTCTGAACTTACAAAATCATGTCAGATGTGACAGGGACACCAAAAAATGAACCCCTAATTTCTGGGATTACCCATATCATCAGATCTTGTGAATGCTTCAATGTACCTATTACACCGAGGCCTCCTCCAAAACAAAAATCAGATGCTGTTTTATTGGACCCCAAGTTTTAACTTTCTGCAGTGATGTTCGGTAAGAACTTGGGGGACAACTTACCTGGTGTAGTGCAAGGTGTACATATGCATCCGAAGCACTGCACATCTGCGTAAAAAAGACAAGGGAAATGTTGAAATGTCCTGTATGAACAAAGAAAAAAATGGCAAGCAGTGAGAGGACTTGGATTCTCCAATCTATTCTTGTTTACTTGTTTGCAAGTATCTTGTACAGCTGCGACTGGCCCGATATAGAATCAATAAATATGTGGTCAAATTTTTATCATCAAGCTGTACTTCAGCTGTAGTTGAATGTTTTTGAAAGTGGATAGCTCAGCTCTTATCAGTAGTGTGACTTCTCAGGATTTCTAAGGACTTTTGGCTCCCAATATTGTGGAATTGTACATGGTTAATCATTCAGGTTTTTCTCATTTCTGAGCTATTTTGGACTAAAACATTGCGTGAAGAATCCAGATAATCGTAGCCATTTTGTAGTGTCATCCTTTTTGAGGTTAAAAAGAAGAAATACGACTCTGACCTAGGAAATCTGGTAGACTTGGTGGTTGGTCATATGATTCATCCATGGCGGATGACGCATTACGGGGACATGGGAAATCACAGGTGACACCGATATTTGGAACACACAAATCCACTGCCATTGAGGATGTACAGGCCAGACACAGGAATGTTACAGACAGAAAACACAAGAGATAACCCATTGGGGCCATCACTGTATTCGTTCCTCCACAGCTAAACAAGCTAGATCTTGATGAATACAATTAGCAGAATCCACAGGTGGGTAAAGCACATCCACAACTCTGTCTGCCTTGAAATCAGTGGTCGTTTGTGGATGGAGTTATCATCCCTTGGATCAACCCGAGGATGTGGTGACTTGTATGGTTCACTGTAGGTTATGGTAGTTTAATTCCTTCCTGAGATTATCGATGGAGGCACATAATCCCTGAAACCAGCTAGCTGATCAAAGTCAAAGTAATGGAGGCGTGGATTTGGTGTGGTGTCTCTTTTGAATGTCAACAGATTCCCGGTGTGCATGTTACATCCTAGATGATGTTGATGAGAGGGTGGAAGAATATATTATTAATTTCAAGTGTAAGATTCATACAATATAGAGATGGTTCAAGACATAGACATGATGGATATTAACAAAAAACCCTTCAAACCTTGTCACTGTGGAACAGAGAAACTACAGGAGCACCATGCGACTGCTTAAGAAGGCTTGTTGGAAAAAAACACTAACTTGAAAGCTCTGTTCCATTTTTATCATTTTTCCTTCCTCAGTGTGATTCTCTTTAATAAAAATTCCATGTTTTACCTTTTGGATCATGTTCAAAAAACAAAATCTTACCATTTTGGAGAGTCGGTAACATATCCAGAATCTCAACAGCAGCAGACTGCTGCGCCAAAAACTTGCACCAAGTCATTCTGGGAATGCTGCGCCACGATTGGTCGCTCCATCTCAGTAGCAGCATCAAGCAATATAAATTCATGCATTCATTGAATGCAACATTTAAGCTTCGTGTCATTGTGTTTCTCTGGGTCTGAATGGGCCCTTGGCGGGGTAACAATCAGGGTAAAACCCAGACGAGAAATGTTGACGGGGCTTTGAGACAGGTGTCCATGGCAACCTGCTTTTCAATCGTCTGATGTAGTCAGGCCTGGATGTTGTCCTAAGCTGTGCCACTGGTATTGGGCAGGATAAAAAGCTCACCGAACATTAACAAAAAGAGAACAAAGCTCTGAACTAACCAAAGTGATATCGTAAGGGAACTGAAAAACTCCACAACGGTCGTATCAATAGAAAATAGTCGAGCCAATATAAAGACCGGTTTGCAGTTGGTAATGGTCTGTGTTCATGCCCGAGGCTATTGCTGATGTGGGGGGTATATGCTTATTGTGTTCTCTCTGTATACATAGGCCCCACAACCTGGTAATAAAGTTTACCGTCTGATAATTGTCACACTTTGCTGAGACAAAATAGGACCAGGCAGGTGCTCTCCCAGGAAAATAGGGAATGATTCAATTCGTGTGAATGCACACAAGTTGTGCATGTTTCAGATCCACTTTTTAAAAAAATTTCCTTTTTCTGTCAATTCAAGAGAACAGTGCATTGCAAAGACACTGAACACTAACTGTTCGTTTTATCGAGTCGCTTCGAACCTAGACGGCATTAACCCTCGCCATTACACAATTTTTCATGAAGCTCCTGAACCAATCGAGAACCAACACCAGCCAGTAAGCCAATGATGACGTTATACTGACCCACAGGCTCATGTAAAGTCATGTTGTCATTCAATGTCATAAGATCTGGTTTCCATGGCAACCTGCATAACAAACGCTTTGCTTTACAAACGTACCTTGTTCTCTCTTGAATAGGGTGGGGTAAAACCCGACAGGAAGGAAATGAAAATCCCCTGAACAAACTTTATGAACTTATTTGCAAGGAAATAGCAAAGCATTCCAAAAGCATTCAAATGAAGAACAGCCAGGCTGACGGAAAGCGTTTTACTACTTGAGCCATCGATTATTGAAGCTCTGCCTTATTTTCATGCCCCCCAGGCCAGTGGCTTTTTTTGGAACACCCCAGAATAGTACAAATATCATATGAGGGTGGATAGGCAACATTAGCTCCCATACAGTAATACTGAATCCCAAGGCAAGGAAACAGTTTGTCACCGTCCAATCTCGAGGGGAGCAAACATTGGACAATCTCCCCAAATTTTGTTGTATTTGTTTTAACATGCCTTATTCACACGGCATTGAGTACAGGGAAGACTCTATTAACATTTCTGCGTGCAACCATCTTGCCACAGCAATGTTCACACTTGCCTGCAACTCCTGCGCAATGGTTCACAGTAAGTACTGGTGTACATAAGAAGTGCCCATGCAGTGGACTGTCTTTTGACAACAAAAATTTTGGAACTGAAATAGTGACAAACATGATATCTATGAGAATGATGTGTCAGAATGTGGCTTTTAACTATGCATCTGTGCGATGCATGATTATCACACATGAATTAAGTTTACTAATACTTTCAAGGAAAAGAACTTTAAATGATTCATCAAAGTAAGTAACAATGCAAGACACTAATAATTATTTTATCTCAAAGGGACAAAAGTTAGGTTCATGGTTAATTCCTTGAATTTAATCTTCTGTACTTTGATAAAGTTACAGACATCCATCATGACGCCTTGTAAACAAAAAAATATTTTCATTGACAGAAAAACAAAACTTAACTTCATTATTAAGAAACGGAAATGAAGTAAAAATTGACTAGATAAACATCAAAATTACGGCCGAGTTCTAACCCATTAGTGTGAAATGAATCCTTAGCTTTCAAACACAAAAACGATGTCAACTTTTGATGCATTCCACAGGTACAGCAGTGTCAATGCCAACATCAGCTCATCCATATTGAGATTTGCACCTACAGGTACACGCAGGTATGGCTGATTCCTGGCCAAACACACACACACACACACAAACTCCACCAGATGGTACAAGATATCAGAGGTGAGTCAAGAGTCGGGATATCTACAAACATTCTCTGAGATATCTATTCCATCTCTCCCTCCCCTATTCATCAGTGAGCCTAGTTACAATGGGCAGAGCCAGATTTAGTGGAGCTGGTGACCAGAAATTACTTCTAAGCAAACATGTTTGAAAAACACCATCTAGATGGGAACTGGCGTAAGGCACGAGGCGTCCTGTGACATTTTAATCTGTTTTTGCTCAACAATGATTTTCTATGCTGAGAGAATTCCCATGCTCACCAGTTTATGAAATGGACCTTTAAAAAGGCCTCTGAATCCAAGCACTCAATTCCCACACTGATTTTGCCAGCAAATCAGCCATCAGTTTTGGGTTTTCAAAACCGACTCCTGCGTTCAGGATTAGTAATATTTCTGACCAGTAGCATCCATCCTGTCAACTTGGCAACAAGAATGATGTAGGATGTCTTGCTCCCTGGGATGATGCTGACATCCTTCACACAAACGAGTCTCAAGTCCTCAGTAGCTCATTTCTCTAGCACTGAATGGTTTGGCCACGCCACGTCAACCAGTCTCAGGTCATGCTCGGTGGCATTACGAGGAGGACTGTGATGCCCTTGCGGCCTCCATAAGACGCAAACTTTCTTCCTCCTGCTTCCTCTGCTTTGCGGCCACCCTCTCCTCCATCCTGTTTCGCAGTTCATCAAACTCCTTCTTCTGTATTCGGGTAAACGGGCACAGACAAACATGAAATCAGCTTTGCCAATTTAAATTCCAAAATATCCACTCACTTGACCTTTATGTATATCAAAATAGATATCAGCCCCGTGATCAACCCCAAATTAATGGAAAATATAAAACTAAGTGATGCAAAAGTTGCACTAAAACCTGATTAAAGGAAATGATTAAAACACAAAATGGTTACAAAATGAAAATACTGTGTGAACAACTGAATTTGGGGACTTTAAAAAATGGCTATGAATACGAATACTTACATGCATTTTGCTTTCCGGGGGGTACAACAACTTCTGCAAAAGTAATCAAAAATAAGAAAAATGTTGGTACAATGTTAGGGAGCAACCTGGAGCTAGAGGTGAGGCTGGGTCACTTTCAAGCCAGCCAATGCCTGGGCCTTTGTACTCTTCTGTAATCTTCCTTTTGCTAGCCACAAGAGTAAGAAATGGCCAAGAGATCTTGTCAAGAATTGGACATTCACATTTATACAAGTCTTGAGTCTTGTGCTCTGAGCTTGAAATGATTTTCACAAATGTCCATATTGTCCTACAATGTCAAGCACGCTAGATCACTCACAATTCTCTCTGTGACGTATCTTTCAAACAGCTCTGTCCTGTTAAAACAGTAAAACATTACCACTGGGAAGAACACATAGATGCCCATCTGTAAGAATAGAAAACAAAATTCACAGACTTTATTAGAGTTAAATATGATGGTTATCTATACGGATGCAATACTTACATTGTCACTTTGAATTCATATTCACAAGCTGGAAATCAGACTCAGTACAGAGTTGGACTTCAAATCACATTTTAGGTTTACTCTCCAAGTTTTGACAGATGTTTTTCTAATGTCCATGATGTGTATTCGCCAAATTCCTTATTTCGCCACTTTCTATGAAAACCATCGAGACTTGACCATGAGTAACAAAATGAGGGACCTGGTGACTTTACGGTCATAGATGTAAATCTTTTTTGATAGATTCATACCTCCGGAAGAAATAGAGGGGTGCCAAGTCTGAGATCATTTGTTGCAGTCTGGTTTGGTGACTTACAAGTTAGTGAAATGGAAGTAGATGACAACCAGTCTACACTGCCCAAATGACACTTTTTACGCACTGTTTACTTTTACTTTCATGCACAAGATACAGATACCAAAATGATCCCAACTTTATCAATCAGGGTCTCCAGACCTTGAGAAACAGTTCTTTCTTATCAGAAGTTTCATCTTGTACATGAGAATGGCTATGAAGTATTTGAACACAGACTAATTTTTAACAGGTTATTACGTTTTCCTCGCCAGACACCGTCACACACAAAATAAGATTGATGTAAATTGTGGATACAGAGGGAAGAATGCATTTCATCTTAAGCTGCGAACGTAGCTATCATAGTCATCATGCTGCACAGTACTGTGGGGTACGTTGTCTGCCGCACTCCCACGAGTGTGGTGATGGTCACGGTGGTGGTAACATGGCAGACAATGAACCCCATAGTTCTGGCATGGGCAGCCTAGGTGTACAGTTGTAATAGGCCTAATCTTCATTTTGTTCAAATTGTATGCTCTTTCAGGAGACGGTAAATCCTTCTTCGGGCCTTAACAAAGTAACATGCCTCAGCAGGCTGGATTCATAAATATGGATCCAAACCAGGTGATTGATAAAGGACACGGGCCTAAGATTTCAAACATTTCACATTTCTACAAAACACACACCGTGCACACTGCACATTTTCAGTCATATCGTTAACTTTGGGGTACCAAACAATACGATTGAGAACTGGTTCACCATGTTCACAGTCAGTCTGTTCCAATTTGCAGACGCAACTCTGTGTGACCCCAGGTTCGTGCAAGGTGAAAACAAACGCATTTTATGTTGCTTTGCATAGCAAGACTCATATTCCTGATAATAAGGGGAAATCCCTATTCCTTGTCGTCATAATCGATTGCTCAATTTGAAATATCGCAAGTGGTGAATGTACGCTTAGTATAATCAGGATAATTGTAGGCTTCGTATTTTATAGGTGTTGGCGTGTTGGTTAAAAGCAAATGGCAAAGTTATTTGATCTTTAACTCTGAACATAAAATACAACATTAGAACTTACTCGGGCGGTCTCCAATTTCCATCCACCCATTTTACTCTGAAATGTGGTTCTTTTTCACAGTACAGACAGTGGTATGGCAACAAGAGGACCGCATGTTACATCACCAACAATTTAGTCTGCACCTCGTAAATTGAGTCTGTTAGAAATTGGCATTTCCATGGAGGATATTGGGAGCTACACAATTTGCAGTGCGCAATGTATAGTCTTTAAACAAGTCTGAATTTGCCAAAGAAATGCAAAATTAATGCAAAAATTGTAACTTGAGAGCAAGGTAATTACGAGCCATTGCTGTCGTTTCCTGATTTGATCCAGCTGTTATCAAGCACAAAGCTGGCCTTTGGGAAACTCCTCAGGAAAGTTGTTTGTTTTTAAACTGAATTGACTTTTATGCAGTAGTCTTGTTTCAGTACGCTTCTGCTTGGCGGTACGCGGTGGATGCATCTTTGCAGACCATACAAGGAGGGCGCTATTGATGAATGCATACAATTGATACGAGTCGAACCATGAATAGGGTCGAACCCTAGTGGTCGAACTATGAAAAAGCGACGACCACTTTGAGCATTAGTGACTTGTATTTGCGGAAGTAACTGCAATGAGCTGGAATATAGATTGAGGTTGGGTTAATTTGGACAAAACCTTGTTCCAAGTTCGGAAAGAAAACTAAACTCCAGGCTTGGATAAAGAGGAAAAGTCTCGGTCTCCAAGCTTCAAGTTATATTTCTCTTTCTTTCTTTAAGAAACCATTCTCAAGGCGAACTCGGCGTCCGATTTTCCCCGCCGCCACTCTGTACTTGACCATTTATTTTGTAACGTCATTAAACTTATTTATTCTGCAAGTAGCCGAGAAACGAAGATAGTCATTGGTCCAACGTCATTCAGGTGGAGATCCTTTAAATTATTATTTTTCTTTTATTTGCCTTTATCGTCCTACCTAATCGCACAGCACTGTGTATGGGGATAAGGGAATGTGAGAATATTATATCCATGCAGACACGAAAACATGGAGTAAATTCCATGTGCAAGAAAATAATTCTCCCCCGACCAAAACTTGTTCGGTAGGAAACAAGTACAGATTCCCTCTAGCAGTTGAGAACAGAATAAAAACGCATGAAACTGATAAGGTACAAAACCGACAATTTTTTCTCCCTTTCATTTTTGAAGGTATTTTTCCCCTCATTTTATTTTCCTCAGTCAGTGGTCCACGCCCCCTTTAACTGCAAATGTCTTGCTCCGTGCCATGGCAACGATGCTCGATGGGCTTTAGCGGGGACTTCCCCGATTTTCAGTCCAAGGCGAACGTACGTGCGGCTAGCCGTCTGCACCTGTACCTCATATCGATCACACGCCCAATCGGTCAATACACGGGCGTTACATTCAGTCTGCATCGCTCGCGCTTCTCTCCCTTGCACGGGTTAATTTCGCTGTATTTTTTTATTGAATGGCTATTCAATGATTCCCAGTTGTATCTTTGCGTATCGAGAATTAATAGTTGCCGCTGCCAGCCTTCCTCGAATTTCTCAGTGTCATTGTAGTTTGAATATTTGCATTTCGGTGCTCTTTGAATTTGGTGGGAACGCAAGTACAACAGCTTGTGCCGCGGAGTGCTTGTCCGGTCGGCCGCAGTTGGACCAAAGTCTGAACTGTGTAGCCTACTTGGACATTTCAGCGATGAATGTTTATCCCTTCTGAGCAGACGACTTTATTAGCTTTATTAACGTAAGTACCACAGTCCAGAGTAGAAATGAACTCACCATGAAAGTGAGAACAAGGAGGGATGGACATCTTTTCTTCTGTACCAATGATGCTTGAGGCCGTGTTGTAATTTTTAGGCACAATTTTGGCCCCAGTTCAGTTGGCAATTCGTACGGTGTATATGGTTGCAGCATAGACGTACATGTACAGTGTACATTATGTGTACATCATGGCGTAGGCGCGCCCAGCTGCTTAACATATCCCTGTACCGTCACGACTGCAGGGCTGGGATTGAATTGTTATCTCCACTCAGTTCCTTGAAATGTTCCTTGCTCTTGTGTATACTTACGTAGCTCGAGTGAGGAACTCCAGCCCTAATGCTCATGAAAGTGAATGGCCTACATCTGAAAAACGGAATAGGCTACGTCCTGGGCATTAAAGCAGGAGTTTCTCAAACTGTTATACTGGAGCGTGCTTTATTTTACTGTTCCCTGAATCAGAGGCAAACTGTCTTTGACTGATGGTCAGTTGGAAAAGAAAGATTTTTCTGCAGTTATGTTTCTTCATAGACTGTAATCGTTATGTCTGATTATTTATGTTTATTTTTGAATATATTTTTGTTTACAGCCGGAGCGAAGGATTATCAACTAAACCGTGACAGAGACCTGGTAATCAATTCAGCACCAGACTTCCTTGTAGGTTTATCGTTTAGTTGTGTCAACTGAAAAGCAGTGGATGAACCGATGACTGAGTCCGCTTAATTTGTGGATATGAGCACTGCAGCCATATTATCATGATCAGCAGAAGCAGCTGCGCGAACAAAACGTGAACTGGAACTTGGGTTGTTGTGCCGTAAAGCTGCTGGTATCTGGACAGCATGGCATCTGTGTGGTCCATCCCGAATGCACTGACGTACATTTGCGTCCTTGGCGTCTACCATGTGAGCGCTCAGTTCTGTTTGAAGAACTCTGATGGGAGCAGAAACTGTACTGTTGACAATTGTGACCCGCCAAAGCTACCTCCTTTCCCAGGTAAAAGCATTTTGCTTGTTTTCTTCACCTTGTGGTCATGTATACTCTTGTTCTAAAAATCTACCAACATGAGAAGCTTTAATCACTAAAAGGATGGTGAAATAATGCCTGAATTGTGTACAATTCCATTTGGTTTATGTACTTTGGTCTTGATTGAATAATGAATACTGCTCAGACAAGGTGGTGATGTATTTTTCTGATATCATTGGTGAGTAACTTGTTTTTCGTTTTTCGAGGGTGTGATATGAAATGCAGTGAGCCAAAATATTAAGTGAGAAATAAGACTTTTAGAACTGCAGGTAATGCAATTTGTTTCTAGTAATTGACCTTTCTAGGAAAATTGAGAACAAAGTGTACATTTGTTTAGAATATACGGTACACATTGTAGGTTTCCATGGCTGCCATCTCATAGGCCAGTGCTTTTGTTTCACAGGATATACAGGTACGGTAGAATAAAAGAACTACCCTGCAAGATGGCTACCGCGCATAGCCTCCATAGACAATTCATATATATGCTGTTCTTTTGAGATACATGATCCTGTGGAAGCAAAACCACACACCTTTTATAAATTTGCTGTCTTTTTATACAGGGTGGTCTCATCAGTTTCAAACTGCTTTAAATATGGGCACCGAGTAATAATGCAAACTTTAATTTCAAGACAACTACACGCCTAAGATATTGACTTAAAAACTGGCTTTGCTTTGATGGCATGGTATATCTCTCCTTTACAGATTTAAGGAAGTGCATCAACAACACAAATCTTACTGAAACATTGTCGCCCTGCTTGCCAGAAGGTATGTCTCTTCTTTTCATTTTTTTTTTTTCATTTTGGAGGATTTCAGCAGATTTTTTTTTTCATGTTTTATGTGTGTGTGTGTTTTTCGGTGTGTTGGTTGTCTTTCTTGGGTTGTTTTCCTGTTTCGGTAAAGCTCTGTGTGCCAACATAAATTTTGTTTTCAAAAACTTGATTTTCAAAACAGTTAATATTAATGAAGATGTTGAATAGTAACTACCTTTTTTCATTTAAATTACAAATCATTACTTAATACTCAGAGGAAGCACCAATTCATGGGATTTTGTTGTCAAAAACGTTGCTGTTAAATTACATCTACACATGTATATAATATTTTGATTGGTTGTCAGTTGGGTTAATGGGATTAAACATCAAAATTGCACAAATTTGGGGAATTCCTTAAAGCGTCTCCAAAGTTTATGTTGGCCTTCACTAACTTGCACCTGGTTTGGACAACACAGATTTCGTTTGGTTTGATTGCATGGCGTGTTCTTCACAAATTCTTGACCCCACCCAGTGTTGCATGTGCAGTGTTCATTGTTGATACATGTAGATGACTGCTTGGCTAGACACACTTTTGCATTTATAAGCAAAAACTTCAAACCTATTCTAGAGAGTGACATTTACATATTGTAATTTTTTTGTATAAGTTTGCATATAATGGTATCTGTATACAGATTGCATAATTGTATGAAGTGTGCTGCAGCATGTACTTGACAAACTCAACTTGTTTCAATATTATTTTCCAATTATTCATTTTGAGGAGCATAGTGGACCCTTTTCAATTTTTGTTCCCAAATTTTTGAAAACACGAAGTTGAGTGTGACCGGATATAAGAAATATTAACCTGAAGTTGTCAGGGTCGAAATTTTTACGGGCTTTCGTGCGTACTTAGATTGAGTTAATGAATTAATTCCCCAAATTGAGGGGCACCCATTCAGGTTTGTTGTAATTTCCAAAAAATGCCTTTTTGATTTTCAAACTTTAAGAATATTTTAGGTAACAATTTTTGGAAAATAAAAAGTGGAGACATTGTTACAACATACACTGGAAAAATGGCAGCCATGCCTTCCCCTCTTGGAAATTAATAAGAGAAACATGTTGGGAGTCTATTTCACTTTCTCTACCTCCAAGAGCATGTAAAAAGCCCCCATAGCCTTACCTCTAAAAAAGACCATAAAAGTGTTATGTAAAAATTTTAAAATGTTTAGGCCTCCCGGAAATACACCCCCCATGTTGTTCCCAATCCCAGTGTCCAGGAAGCACTCTATATTGGGACTACACTGTACGTATTGAATACAAATATGCACATGTACATGTACATGTACATGCATGTACCAGTGCTTACATCTATGTACGAGTCATTTGTTTATGTGAGTTGCATGATGGTTTCATCTGTACTGAATGCCCACCTCTGTTCGTGCACTTTCCAAGTTGTTGACATCTTCACTGCATTGTCGCATGCATGTGGTTGTCATAGCGATGATGGCAACGTACATTGTTTATACACGTAGCTTCTGCTGACATTGCCATACAATGTAACATGCGAAAGCTCCACTGAAGATTCGGAAGTATATTTTGTGTAATAAATTTGTAATCATAGTTCACCCTACTGAAACCATTGAGTAACCAATCCATATTCTACATATACATGTACAATATATCGGATCTGTATTGGGTGAAAAAATCCTATGATTTGGCTAACGTCAAAGGGAAAAGGCTAGAAAAAACCTTTTGTGTTCATGCATTTTTCCTCAAGAAAAATGATCAGATCGTAAACATCATGCTTAGAATGGAAAGACTCCAAAAGATCAGTTTGATTGGATCTTTACTTACTCTTGGTTCTTATTAAGAAATAAAAGTTCTTCTTTCTACTTGAAATGGAAGTCATGGTTTCTAAAAGTTATGTGAATGTAAAGTGAGTTTGTTCATCGGTTTACAGTACAGGTGTACCAGTAATTAAGGTGCAGCAACATACCTTAATTGTAGTAAAAACGGTTTTCATATTAATATTCCAAGAATCTCATTTGGGCAGCTTATGGATTTGTTTTCCAGATCAACAAGGGGCATTTTGAACCTTTACCCTGGTAACGCGTGCTCAGCAGTAGTTCAGAGTAGTTCCAAAAATAAATGATGACCTCGTATGATCTCCTTCCAGTTTGCATAATTTATCCCTGTTCAATGTTTGGATAGTGATAAATGATGACACGAGCAGTTGAATACATGAGTGGTTTGCATCATGATAAATTACCAATGCTTTTAATGTGCATCATTTTTTCATCTTAATATCTCAAGTGCATGGATTGCAAGGAATGAACGCAGCTGGACTAGGTGGTGTAGAAGACATACATGTACATATGTTCTTGTAGCCATGGTAACTGAAATGTCACAGCAAGCATTACCTGCCGTTAATGAGGTTTTACTTCAGTGTGTCCTGAATTTATAAACACAGTATAAGCAGATATGGTTGACAGTGCTGTAAATTGGTACTTCTCCGATTGCTATGAGGAGATCGAAGAGAAAGAAAAGATACTGGTAGGATTGAAATGTCATGAACTATGCATTAGGCAGCCTATGCCCGACCGTGCAGGAAAAAAGGCATGTATCTGGTTCCAGTAGGTAGGACTCTTCATGTTAACGAGGAAAGTTATTATTTTTGTCAAGATTTTCTTACTTTTTCTTTTTCTACATCCTCAAATGCTGTAGAGTTTGTACATGATTGTGCCGCAGGAGATTGTGGTCATTTCTAAGTTCTACATGTAAATCTTATGCTTGTTGTTAACTGTGTATGCAATGCCCTTGATGTCTGTTATTATGCCAAAACAAAAACATACATTTCATTACTTAAAATGCAGTAACAACCACTGAGCAGCCTACTTCAACTTTTGTAGAGACAACAGCAGCTGAAACATCTTCACCCGACACAGGTACTGACAAAATTCAGAATTTTTATGCTGTCAAAGATGAGAGGGTCAGAGTTCATGTTTCCAACGACATCAGTGACAAAAGTACTGACTCAAATGCTCAGATTCTAGCAATTTTTGCACTGCCCGTATTGAACAGTATTAAGTTGGAAACAAAAAAATTCACAGTTTCCTTGTGATTTAATACGGAGTCTTATTTTGTTTTCATAAACTGAATAAATAGTTTTATCTACTTCAAGCTTTGCCCAAGCCTCTTGTATAAGATACCATTGTGTGAAAGTGCCTTTTGAAAATGCGTATTTCAAATTGTGTGACTGCATTCACTTAGAAAGTGTTTTTAGATTATACATGCCATGTCCTGTATGTTGGGGTTCCTTTTCTATTCTTTCTGAAGCTGGCTTGCATGATGGTAACACATCGATGTGTATCTTTTTCTATCTATCTTTAATTGCAACATCTGGATTTGTATCAGCATATAACAATGTTCGGCCTTAACTTGACAGGAAATGACTCGAAACCAAAAAAGGAAGAGCATGTTGAAATTAAATTAACTGCACAATTGTCTCACATCGTAACATACAATGTGTAGCATTTTCAAATTCATGAGAGGATTTGGCTTAGTCTTTGGTTTTGCTGGTTCCAGCCATTTTGAAGCAGCATTTTGAAACCACATGTTCAAGCTCTGACTGGAACTTGCAAAACCAAATTCTGAGCCGAATCCACTCATTTTGAAAATGCTCTAAGCATACTAACTGTCCCGTGTACGCAGGCGTTTTCAGCACTATTACAGGGACCATAACCTACATGTACAGCACGGGCCAGGGCAGTCCACAGGGCTCACCCCTGACAAGTGAGATGGAGTCTCAGTCTGTCGTGACTATTCACAGTAAGATCTTTGCCGACATTCCAAATGTTAGAAGACATTTGTAAAAATTAAGGGTAAAAATTGGGAAAAAAAAAAAAGTTGACATAAATGGACATAAACATTTTAGTTGGCATACATGCGGTTCATTAACCCCTTCACGCTGGGACGCGTTAAAACACGCCGTAAAAATTGAAATCCTCAGCCCGCTTTTCAGCTATTATTCTCGGCCCATGCTCGAGCGAACACGGTGAAAGAAGGCAGACCCTGGCTCTTGTGTATATGGTAATTGGTCTTTGTGTGTAGCCCAGAAATGAAAAGACCGAATTTGCATCATAATTACCAGCTTCACAATAGTCCCCACTTTGAAAAGAGGCAACGGGAATGTGGAAGCGTGAGTAGAGCGCATGACACTGAACAATCAACCTTTCCATGGCGTAATTCAAAGCGTGCAGAGCACGCTGGGCCCCAACCCGAGAATTTGTGGTTTGGCAGGTGGCCTTCATGGCAAAGCGAGGCTGGAATTCTTGGAGTCGGCTTTCAGAAAGAAATTCCCGTCGAGAAGGGGTTAAACACCCAAATGCTCATACTTCATTATGAAAGCACATGCAGTAATTTTTCTGCCTTCTCTCACCACTTTACTGAACTGTTGCTTGCATCTGTCAATCAAATCAAAAAGTGCCCAGTAATTTCAAATAGCTGTTGTTTTGATACCAGCCTCGACTCCAGATCCACACACTGAAGCAGTCTCGAATTTTGTGAGCAGCCGTTCTGACGATTTTACAACCTCTCGTCCTGCCCCACCCATGGTTACCACTGTAGGTGGTATTCTGACCACACCCTTGACCCGCCCATTACCACACCTTCTCCAGTGAGATGTAAGTGGCAGGGCAGGTGCCTTCTGTCATCTGATAATGTGCCTGCTATGTACCCCTCGCATTCAATTAACCCACCCTCTCTCAGTTTGATCCTTTTCCTGCATTCAAAACTAACTCAGAAACTCTGGTCTGCTGTAAAATGGAATGGTTGATTTTGAGTGCTTGGAATGTTTAGTTTAAGCGGAAGCCATATGCGGCAGAAAGCACATGAATGAGAAAAAAAGTGTTTTTCTCCCTTGGTGTCTGTTGCCTGTGGTTGGATCCATTGCCCATATCCTGCAAAGCAATTGAGTTTTGTCTTGTGAACGATACATTTCCTCATCACTTGCCGTTACTCCTTTACACAGTTTCCTCTGCTCGTTTACTTCCTCACCACTCTCATGACTCTGGTACTTTGCCAGTAAAGAACATCCTGCCCTAGTCCAGCTTTGCCAATATTATTTGCTTCTTGTCATACATTTACATTTCCTTTGCTTATTGTGTAAACCCGTTCAGTGTTCCATGTGCAATGTATGTACATGTACATATAGGTGCATCTCAGGATATGCCATGACTTCAAACACTGAAAATTAAATCTGAAACGCGTTCTATGGGAATGATGGTACACATTTCAGAAACTGCAGTTGCCTTTCTTGCAGTCTGAAGGAAAATGGAGTTTTATACCGTTTGCGCAAATGTGGAGCTCAGGCAATGTTGCAAAGTATCAGTGCCAAAGTTTGTACTTGTCATCAGTACAGCGTCTGTGCTTGCACACATAGAGCCGGTAATGAACTGGTATCCTGGTTAATGTTTTATTAAAGTCAAAATGCCTAAGTGCCGGGCTGAGTTAGCGTCATTCTGTGAATTTCAACATCTTTTGCGGCATTGGTTCATTTGGAGTTCCCACAAAATATACAAAACTGTACACATTTATTTAACACTGACAGAGAATAACATTTAACTGCATCTCATTGAAGGTTGGAATACATGTATGAATCCGTGACAATAAATTTCCATTGAGTTGAAGATTAAGCTTAGAATTTGAATTTGCGAAATTTATGAAAGCAGGTAAAAAAGATTCCGGTTACTCTACTTGTTTGATTCCAAGGTTCTCTTTATTCAGTAAATGAATAGTGATATGTACATATGATATGCCCACATCCAAAGAAAAGCCACTCGAGTAACACAGTTGGAAACCAAAGGTTAACGGGTGTTTACACAGTTTGTAATCCAAAACTTGCTGCGTAACTACCTAGCTGTGGTTTTTACAAACCACCTCTTACATTTGACATTGTATCAGGACTCCTATGCTCGTATAGCACTGCACAGATGAACAGAGACTTTCCTGGTAATATCTGTTCAGAAGGGCTCATTTGGCACCATCTGTTAGTGATGCAATTGATAGAGGTTATTTGTGGAAAGAGTATCAAATCTTTTAACTGCCTCGCAGGTACACCCGTATAACAAGTTTCATTGTTGAGCATAATACTAAGTTCATGGCTACTACAGTTTAAGCTTGAGATTACATCCTTGCCATAGAATTCATGTTGCTGCATGCGTCCCACTGTCTCCAACTCACATGTATTCCACCTATTGTACCTGTACATCGCTTACAAGAGTATTGCTTACATTCATCACCAGGCATGTCTGATCATTTTTTTTAGTTTACACGATTTTTCGTTGAAGAGCTTTTGAAATGCTGGCCATTATTAGAACAGTCAATTCTCTTTACAGCTTTGCATGGACCTGCCAAATTATC
This sequence comes from Acanthaster planci, assembly GCF_001949145.1. The sequence goes on along the minus strand of NW_019091390.1, from coordinate 891,784 downwards.
TTCTTATTATTTGATCCTTCTTCTATGAAAAGGACTGGACAAATGAAGAAAAACCAAATGAATTCAAGAAGTTAGAACCCTCAGAATTTGCCCTTTTTATGAATGTTCTTTGTGTTGCGAGTCAACTGTATCTATGTTTGATTTGCTGTCATGTCATTAAAAAAAACTGACTTTTAATGTGCGCTGCATTTGGGAAACCACCATTTTTTTAAGCATCATTGAATTGCTTGCCAAAAGGCAGTCGCATATTAACAAGCTTGAATATTCATTACATGCTGACTAGCCACAGCCACTCATCCACCAATTAGTGCCAGCATGGCCTCATCATGGCCTGGTAGCCATACAAGTGAAGTAGCTTCATCCACTGCCACATCGCCTGGCTATACCTCATCCACAACAGATGTGGGTAATGCCATCCCTGTAGGAGGTAGGGAGATGACGTAGGGTAGACTAGTAGACGTCTCTGCTTCCAGATACAATGACATAGACGATATTGTCCATGAGGGACACACCCCCTCCCCTAATAACTGTTCCTGTGCCCCCCCCAGAATATAATATATTATATTCTTGTTTACCTTTCCAATGTTGTCTGTTTACCGAGTGATGCACTGTCAACTTGTAAACACATTTGCCCATCTGGTCAGAATCTGCCAAAAGTATGCACAGTAGCACAGATATCCCTGAGTGACAAACTCAGTCCAAAGGAGACAAGCATAAATATATATCACTTTCATCTCAAAATCAAAAAGAAAACAAAATCCAACATCAGGGCAGATTAGGGAAATTCCTGAGTCAGTCAAGAGACGGGGAAAACAGGAAAACCAAGAAAACCTTCCTGTTGGAAATATGAACCTTCCATCGAGCGCCATGCATCATTTAGTACTAGTCGCTCAAGTCATCCATCTTGCTCGCTGAGCGTTGACTTATATTTCTGTTATATTTACATTTTCTGCTTTTTTCAGGTTCTTCATTCTGCAAAGTCTCCCCATACTAGCAGTGCCAGCAAGTTGAACTTTTTTTCAGCATGGCATTAACATTGCTTTAAACTAATCCCTAGTTAAACACTGACAAAACAATGGTTAAGTTTGGTTTGCTGTGATCGGTTTGCTTTTTGTTTGTTTTTTATTGACAAACTTTATATAGTATGTATTCATTCATGCTGTATAACTTTGAATAAGATAAGATTTTGTCCCCATTATTTGGATGTTTTTAGAATCTGGTAAGAGTTTTGTGAATGAAGCAGAAATAACTCCATTGCAATTCACCACCAAAACTCATTCACAACACGAGCACCAAGATATAGGCTTTTGATAGACAAACATCTTTCACCACACCAACGTGCGTAATGAATGTTCAATCAACACGCTATGTACACACACCTTCGATTATTTCACTTACACACCCCTAACACAGAACAAAACCTACATGTAGTCCCTTCCTCCAACATCTCCCTCTTTTATGTAATGGAAATTTGTCACAGAATTTACAGGATGGTTTGAAAAATGGTCAAAATTTTCTAAAAATAATCAAAATTTATTTCCTTGCTTTTATACCTTCCAAAAATTCAGGCACATAGAGTTTCATTCCCAGTCTAATTTGAAAAAAAACCATTCAAATCTTCTTGGAATATCCTATACAGCATCGAACCCACCCAAATTTTCAAGAAACAAATGAGCAACCCTTCCCCCCCAAAAAAACATTGTGTTAGCTGTGCCTATAGATAAAATTACGCTGTCTCTCTCTTTTAAATTATGGGCGCTCCGACTTCAAGCAGCCAAAATATTTTAAGTGACGTTGTCATGGCAACTCTGCACATCCTGTATAACTCTGTGTAATAAAAACTCAATTGAGCCTTTTTCATTGGATGTTTTTTCCTTGCAGAAAATGTTACCACACCCACGACAGCCACTCCTGGTGCAGGTCAGTCTGGAACAATCATTGATATTGTTTGGATCTTCTTTGCATCGCTGATTGTGTTCTATTGGCTCTATGCATGCACTCCTGGGCGGCATTTGCAGTTCACTTGTTGCCACATGCCCTCCCGGGTTTATTTAATGCGCATGTACCAGGGAGGGCAAAGTAGACTGATTCCCATCCCTCAAGCATTCCCCAACACCTGAGTAGATTGGGACTTGGAACCAGGCAGTCGGCCCAGCCTTTCTACTTGGTTGACAGGTTAGAGGGAAATTGTGCACTTAGCCAGTAATTAAAATTGGTAGCACATCATTGTGAAATTGGTCCTAATGGCAAGTGGGCGCTGCACCACACAAAACCCTTGATTGTTAGTTTCAATGACATTAAAACCAGGAAATTTAACAGAGTGCTGTCAGTTTCGAAAGGCTGGCAAAGGGTTTCCAATACGTACAGCTCAGGCCACATCTCAGTCTGTTACATGTAGGTCTTCACTCCATTGGAAATATGCAGACGCACAGATAATCTAGACCTAGCTGTAGCTCTGGAAACTCATTTGGGACACAGTCTAATTACTGGCTGGGTAAAAGTTGACGGCAACTCCCTTGGGTGTTCTTAAATGTATGCTATGTCACTACAGTGACGCCAACCATCATTGTTCCTACTGGTGAGGCTGATTTCCATTATCAAAGATCTGCATTGCTCAGCTGATTTTAAATTTATTTTCCTCTCAGCGATCCCATTGCCGAAACATTGTAAATGATCATTGTTATCACATTCATGTGAAATGAGGTTCCATTCTGTCCCCCTTTTGTTCCTTGACAGTACCTGTGGAATTTGTGACTGGTTCGCTTCCTACGCTAAAGCACTGCTTCAGGCACAGTAAAGTGCATCAATTAAAGGTGGCCATAAAGAGGGCACTTTTATACTCCCCTCTCCCTGTGACAAGGTCCCAAGACTCGTCTCTTTTTTAAGAGAAGTCACCATTGTCCTAATCCTCTTTGTCCCATTCTATTCATTTCAGTTCATTCAAGTGCAATATAAGTTTCCATCTACGTGGAGATTTAACCAGATAACGTCAGAGGAAACAGAATGAAAACAAAAAATTTAAAAAATACATGATATGCCAAAGTCTGTCAGTTGCAAGCACGAAGGCAAAACTGCTATTTGAAGTAAGATATGGGATGGAGAGAACCCCCCCCCCGCCTTTGTGTTGGTCATTGGTTGATCGGAATCTCAGGAATTCTTTACAGACTTCTGGGGGGGATGTGTTAGGCAACAATAGTCTGGAGTGCGTATAGGATTGGACAGGTAAGGGGGGGTACCCCTCTGTCCCATATCTTGCCGGGTATAAAAACTGCTTTCATAATCCCTCTTCTGTTAGAGCAGACTAAGCAGAAAAACAGATGATTGTATTTTTTCATCAATTTCGATTGTTTTTTAAGCACACGTAGCTCTTGTCATATGGTCTGTATGTTCATGAAAAGGATGAAGAAAGAAACAAGGATGACCCCTCAGGGTCAAGTTGAAAGGTGTATGCGTGCTGTTAAGAATCGAGGATTCATTGACATGCTTCATAAAAGCTCAGTACATGTGTTGGTGTGGTGTGTGAAGGTTGCTATAGCGTAAATGCAAAGCGATCAACATGCGTTAAAAAAGTGATCATCATATCTGTCATGATGAACGGCTCCTGTAGACTGGTACCGGAGTGCATGTACCTCTACACTTGTGAGGTTTACCTAATTTGCATTGTGCACAGCACTGTCATTTGATAATAATTTGCTACTGGCAAATGGGCTCGTGTTTCCAGTATGTCGTGCACATAGACTGCACTTATTCAGTTGTACACATGCATGTTTACATGTATGCTGTTGATCTGTGCAAGTAATATGCAGGATGTCGGGCTTGTGTACAAATTACACAGATGGTGTTGCTCAGCAACAAGGACAAAGGGCATTTTGTACATTTGGTGTATGGACACGTACATAAATTGGCCAAACAAAACAAATTTGTACATCGCTGTGTGAATGTCAGAGCATTTAGGCCGTATGAATCAGAATTGCTTTTCCATGGAAAAGAAAGAAAAATCTTGAGTGCTTTGGCGTCAAGTAGTTGCAACCTCAATTTAGGCACGGGTTAGAAATTCTAGGGTGTGATGTTTAGTCCTCTTCCCTGGGTGTTTCAAAAGACATGTACTGGTCCACGTGAGCCTGATGGACCCATTTTCTGAGTGCTTGAGAAGCGAATAGTAATGAACCAATTGCAGTCCTCGTGGTATTGTCTGGATTTTTGTTTTGAGCGTGTGTGTGTGTGTGGTTTTTGTTGATGAGTGTGCTTTTTGTTTGTGTTTGAGTGTACGCAAAATTGTACAAATAACAAATAGCCTGCAAATTGCTTAAACTTTCTCTCAGCCAATTGAAATACAGAAGTAATGCCTCAGTTACCAGACTTGTGCGCGGTGTGATATATTCTGACTGTGGTTGAATCTTTTTGGTTGGGTGGGCCCATGGGATTACAGTTAAAATTGAGAATACGTGAGGTTGATCTATCATTCCAAAACCAGGCTGACGTATTTAATTTTGATGTTTGACAATCCTCCTCCCCTAGTGTTCATTTTCATGCATCAAAGTGGTCCATATTGTAAAACAGTTTTTGTCCAGAAATCTTTGGTAGTTGATATCTGCCCCAAGCTGATGTGCACCCCCATTTGGCGAAATAAAGACAGATGGTTACAAGTGGGTTCTTGCATGTATTCTGTGTGTACGCAAAGACCATACATTCCGGAATAAATTAGTTATGCGTACTCAGCGTGCTTCGGGTCAAACGCACATATACTTGCACGCCTCATTGCGCGTTTATGCAGTAAGTACCAAAAAAACACACCCTTTTTTGTTCCCAGCGGATAGTGCAGGCAATCAACATTGTGGAATCTGCACTGTTCAATTATCATTTCCTAGATAATAGCTTAATTTGTGATTCTTCAGTCTGGTTTTGAAATGGTGGGTCATACGTCATACACCATGTGGATACTCTCTTTTCAAAGGAACCACCACCATTATCGGATGAGTTCATGTACGTATTAAGCGCAGCGTTCACGTATTTATAATTTTGAAATCGTTTATTTGCTTCTTTTGTCAGGATTGGAAGTATGGCTTATTGTACTCATTGTCTTCGCCTCTTTACTTGGAGGCTTGGTGATTTTGTTCGTCGTGTATTACGTGGTCAAAAAAAAGAATGACACTTGGTAAGTTCACGTTGATGGGTTCGATGTTTAATGGCATGAAAAGGGAAATCAGCCGGAAAGAAAATTCAGCTCAACTGAGATCCTGCCTCGCCTGGCAAAATTATTCATCCGTTATAGATCATCTAACTGTTGGAAACAAATTAGGGAAGTAATGGCTGGAAAAAGATTACCCTGGGTAGTAAAGCCTGGCTTCTTAGCAACTGTCTCCATGGTAACGCGGCAAAATAGAAACGCATCTGGAAAGGATGACGCACTCACCCGCAGAAACTCCTTATTATATGTTTCCACGTTCCAAAGCAGCACTCGGTTTACTGTTCAGAGGGTGGGGTGGGGGGAAGGGGAATGAGTTTGTTCTTTTCCAGACATACTTTTTTGATTAGACGCATAGTTTGGAAGAAAGAAAATGAAATCAACATCTCTGTCGCTTGTCATATTGCAGTTACCTTCAGAATTTCGTCATGATCTGTTTTCATATTTCCTCAAATTTTGAACATGCTCATGAGTTCCAATGCCACTGTGAGTTCAAATTCATATATCATAGCATTGTATGAAATTCAAGATGAATTTTGCAAGTTCTAACACTGATCATTTTTGTCCATAACCTACATGTAAAGTGTGTCTTTACTGTTGTAAAAATGAGGATTTTTAATCTTTTCTAAAGCTTAGCCTCATATTTGAAGTTGTTTCCTTTCAAAATGATGGTTTCATGGAACTGACAAATGAGAAAAAAGAAAGGCCACATAAAAAAATAATTCGTTTAGCATCAGCACCTGCCTCAAAAAATCTTGCCACATGTTTTGTGTTTTTTTCCTGAAGTTGTCTTTTCCGATGTCGTTAGCCATCCCTGGTAGTTTCTACAACTCCAACACAACCTCGTGCACGACAACATGCGACCTGAGTACATACGCGCAAATGTCATGTGCCCTTCTGTGCACGAGTCTGAAGTGAACCTGGCGCTTTTGTTCCGTGGTTGCAGCAGTCCAGATCAGCATGCATACCAAAGTATTTTTAAAAAAAAACTCCTCCCTCCTCGTTTTTTGCAAATACAACTGATGCTAAACTGTTTTTTTTTAAGTGGCCTAACATGTCCAGGCAGTTCTGTAAATGGTATATACAATAATCATGTTTACGATAGAGAGCACAAAGTGATGAGTACTTCATTTGAAGAGGTGGCATTCTTTCTTCATTCATTCACTGAATCAACTGGATTAATGAATTTCCTACAACAAACCTTGACGCACACTACACTTCAGCATCTCGGTATTCCTTTTCTCTTCAATTTCTCAGTAAAGTCCACTGCGAATCAGAGGCAAATGATTCCTCCACGGATAAAGGTAAGCTTATGGTACTGAAATACCATGACAGATCCTGAGGCAGTATCGTTCTTGAACCGGTGGTGGCTCCACTAAATCACCCATCATGCAATGCTCCACCCGCCTTGCGTAAGCACCTCTCACTCTATCTGTTCTGGACGGGAAATCAGAATGCCAAATTGGAGTTGTAAAGCCATGGGCGTCGGGGGGGGGGGGGGGGGAACAGGGCNGGGGGGGGGGGGGGGGGGGGGGGGGAACAGGGCATGCACATGTACCCCATGGAGAAAAAGGAAAAACGAAGAAAAAGGGGTAGAAAGAAATTTTAAAAAGGACAAAAGTGGGTGAAATCACTAGTTTACTGAATCCACCTTGACTCCGTTCCACCATTGGTGGTTTGCCAGTCTGCTGCTCATGAGCACCCCCCCCCGAAAGAAATGTTCTTCCTCCTGGCAATGCCCGTGTAAAAATCTGAAGCAATATATATGAGGGTCGATTTATTAACTTGAAAAACCAAACTACAAAGTGTAAGAATGCCAGACTCACCGAAGTATGATACATGTAGTTTCCCTTCTCAAAAACAAAGGGATTCTTTAATAATCATAATTTCTGAAGCACAGAGAGGAAATTAAGTGGATTTTCTTCTCAACTTTGAAGAAATGTTGGATCTGCAATTTCCTGTTTTGGGAAGTTCTCTAAACACCTGACAAATTCTCACCCTTTCTGCAGGAAGAAAGCACACATTCTGTTTCCGTGTATTCCTATTGTTATTCGAAAGGAACATTTAGTTCATCACTCGGATATGGCAGACTGATTTCCATAGTTTCACTTTTCATTTTGCAGCTTTGGTTAATTGTAAATGTTCACCACTTCTGTCTAGACTTCTACTTGAGTTTATTTTTCATGGAATGCAGTTTTGTTTGAATTTCATTTTTAGCTATTTTTTTCTGTGTTTTTATTACTTATTGATGATGCCAAGTACAGGGATGATTGTCTACAAATATTGAATGTTTGGAGTGGTATAGTTAGGTGATATGCTGTGTGTTACATGTCCCTGATGGAAATATGCCCCAGCAATTTCAATTTGAAGTAATGTGAAAAAGTCACCACTGACACAAGTGGCAATTTTACCCTCGATGAAAATGTTTTCATCCGACATGGTTTTGCACAGAATGCAGTGTAGATTTAAAATGAAATAACGTCACGCTCTGTTTTCATGTGCCCTTTCCTGTGGGGACTTGCAGGGGTTGTGTTCCACCCCACTGCCGTAGGAAAGCAAACATGTAAAACAAAGTGCTGATGTCTTTATGGTATAAGTCTATTCCATCTATGCTACCTTTTCACTGAAGAAAAAAAGAAAAGCAAAATGTCAAAAATTCCAAAACTGTTTGCCGTTAAATTTCAGCCCCCCCCAAAAAAAACCCAAAAAAAACCAGACATTGATACTATTATGAAACCCCCAAAGGTACCGAATTCCCTTGAAAATGGCAAGTCTGAAGAAGATTGAAAATACATGTAACCTTAGGCCATAAAAATAGCTCCATTTTTTTTGACCGCACAAAAAAATTACATTGTATGCGCCTTTTCATTGCAGCAGTAAAGCTTTCCTTTCCTAGTTGGATTGGATACCATTCATTTCTATCAGTAACTGCATTCTGTGTGTTACCTTTAAAATCGGTGGGGGGGGCAAGCAGAGGAAATATTGCATGAATTGCTCTCAAATCACATTGCACGAACAGTAAACGTTGACCTTGCTTCCGTCTTGAAATAACCACGTGATGCTAGTGTATACTCCCGAATTTTATGGAGCTGCTTAAGCACAAACTTTGCTTAAGCGTGAAAAAACCTTACTTGATAAATCAGATAACCAGCCAAAACTCCATGTGATGTATATTGTTTTGGAATGGTATTCACCTGTCTTTCGGTTAGCATGACAGTCACGTAGATTTTGAGCTGGTAACCTTTGTTTTCCAAGCAGGGATTTTTGCGCTTAAGCAAATTTTGTGCTTAAGCAGCTCTCTGAAATTCCCCCCCCCCATCTGTTCGAGTGCATATTCTCATTTACCAGAGGGTCATACTACTGTATGTCCTTTATGCACTCCTGAGTATACTCATGTACAATGCAAGTGGCTCACTTGAATGCAGCCAACGCTGCCCCTTGTATTGTTCTTCAGCCCTATTGGCAGTAGGAACCACATGACTTCTCACGTTGGTTTTCAGATTAATTTCCTGAAGCTGGGAGAGGTTTTTTTTTTCTTTAACGAGACAGCCGGCTAAGTCTTTACCTCTTTCCTGGATAGGGGAAGTTTTCCTCCATTATTGTAACTGTCGTGGGAATGTCAGTAACCCATGAAATTTACCAGTTGAAACTTCCTGCATGAGCATTTGAATTGCCGGTGGCTGTAATTGGCTTTGCTGTTGGTTGGAAATGCTGTTTTGTTAAACACATGGAGGAAGGAATGGTTGAACCGAGAGCAGGGATTTGAACCTGGGACCTTCTCAATGTCTGCCAACTTGGCTCCCTCCATGCAGCCCTGTGTCACGTGTCACTAAAGTTGACACGGTGTGTGTTACAAGGGTGCCATGCAGAGTGATGCAACAGTTTAGCTAGTGCCCCCTTTAAGCAAAGCTACCGATGAATGATTAGACCACCAGGACAGGGTGGAATTCAGATCGCCCTCATATGTAGAGCACCAGCATAGCATTTAGGAGGTTGCTGGTTCACATCCCACTCCGTGCTATTCCTTCTAGAAATTCTGCGCTATATTTGGTTACTCTTTGGTGATGTGGAGTTCTATCCCCCAATTTTTTTTCGTTTCGTTTCTTTTTTTTGTGCAACCCAAAATTTAATAACTGAATTACTGAACTAATTCATGTTTCAGATATGAGCCATCTCTGTGTATGTTAAATGACAGATTTATTAGAAAAGTTTCAATCACAATACTGACAGTAGCAAATTGACCAACAATTAGCAAAAGGGTAATCCTTGGGCCATTCTGCATTATTCAAGGTCACCATTCTACAGACCAGTTAGACAACTCCAACCCAAGAACTGCTAGCGGTGCACAGGTGATCTTAACGCCACATGCTGCAGACCCAATAGGTGAGAAATCATGACCATTCACAGCCACCATACAGGTCAGCCAGTGGAGGAAAGCGAACCTCTGTGCCTAATGTGATGAGCTGCTTTGTCTTGTGGGCAGGTTGCCTGAACAGAGAAATTTATTGGGTGACGCCCACGATTAATCATGCAGGCCTACACCACAGGACAGGTGGTTTATGCGCAGCAAAACTTTGGCTCTGTGCCAGAAATGATAGAATGATAATTATGTCTCTTTAAAGGGTCCGTGCGATGAACTGTTCTCAAATACATTTTTTGTTCAACTGTACAACTAATATTCTTCTTCGGTGTATGAACACGACTTGATATCCTTGTTGGGTTCAGTGTTTTAAAAAGTGCTTTTTTCTTTCAACCATAAAGTTGTCTGTGTTTTTCTGGACAACTATGGGTAATACCATCCAGGGAAATAAATTCTTGTTTTGTATTTTTCTGCACAAACGGTGAACCCCAGTTTTGCTCATTGAAAACATGTTTGAGAAAGGTTGCTCACTGACACGTACTTGCACAACAGTGAATCAACAAAGAGCAGAAAATTTAGGGCAGCAAAACGTCAAAGCTTCCAGAATTTCAATTTTTTGGGGTTGCACAAATCAATGGGGGGGGTTCTCTACCCGAGATGACGTCAGAGTTTTTGCTGATGGATATGGCAGTTGGCATTATACATAAACACCCAAAAGTCACCAAAATACCTATTTAAGGCCAAAAAACGTGCAAATAAATTGACACATACAGGAGCCTTTCAAGGGTTGTGATAAAGAAACATAACATTTCATATACATGTACCCTTAACTGTCGTCACGGGAACCCAGTGGCATAGCTAGGATTGTGGTAGGAAGGAGGGATACAAGCATCTTACGGGGGGCACCAGATGTCAGTGTGGATTTGGGGGGCAAGTTGGGGGCACTGGGGGGGGGACGTGCCCCCAGGCCCCAAGCCCATGGATATACGGTCGAGTGACTTATGTTGAACCATTGCCTTAGCAACGAATAAAGATGATGTTTCACTTCGACTGTCCATTTCATTTCATTTATGCTCCTGTTCTGTCTTTCTCTCCGAATGCACAGAGAGCCAGGACTCCAGAAACAGAACGTTCTCCGCTGGTTCCCAGGCAGGAGACACCTCATTATTAGTGGGAGAGTCCGCCGCTACCGGTCAGTCGGAGCCGAAGTCCCAGAAGAAAAAGAAAAAGAAGAGCAAAGATTCCAAGCAGTTGGAACTAGGCCTCATTCAAAACAAGGAGATGGCCTATGACCCGGCCAAAACAACGGAAGATGTCTAATCGGTAAAGGTATCAGTATTTTGGAAGGTCAGTGCCTTAACAGCCAGTGACACTCAAGTATCGCTTATCNAAGTATCTGGTCCACTTAACGGACCAATAAAAAAGGGAAAGCAGGATATAAAAATTTGCTGTGCAGCTCAAAACAAAGAAATGTTGGCATACAAAATTACTAGTTCCAATTTTTTTACTGTATACATTTGAAAAAACGTACAGTACTTTCATCCAAATGTTAGTGGTACTAATGTGGATGACTTTTCATCCAAACGAAAAAGGCCGATTGTATGAAATACAATGAAATTCAACTTGGCTTGATTTTGTGAGACTACATGCACTTATACAAGGGGCCTTGTGGGGTACCGGAACAATGGGAAGTACCCCACAAGGCCAGTTTTTACCTTGTGGGGTACCAAAATTGGTACCCCACAAGAATTTCACGAAACTGATCTTTGGAAATAACTCAAAAAGACAAATTTTTGGGGGGGTAAAAATCCGTCGCAGATTGAAGTGTTTTATATAAGGGACATGCGGTCAAAATTTCAACCCAGGAAAGTGAATTTGGTTTAAATTGGAGTGATTTGAAATTTTTTCGCGTTGTGTGGGAGTTTTGTAAACGAGAACTAAGGAAATACCCCACAAGTATAGCTGTGTAAGGATGGATGCGAGTGTACATGACTGGTGAAGATACACGCATGTACAGTGTATATTTTATGAATTTATGTGTTCTTTTTAAGTGCCCAAGATGTGTACAAACCCAGAGAGACTAGAATGGTCCATGCATTTGGTCAAATGTAGATATATCTGCTATTTTGATGTAAATATAAAATATTGTGCCATTTACACAGACTGATTTTTGGGAAATAGAATTTGGTCATAGATGTAAATGAACTCCTACATGTATGTTATATGTTCTTAAATGTGCAAAGAAAAAAAAAGTGTGTTCATTATTAGTAACGTACGAGGAGGGTATCCCGCGATTGATGCAGGAAATTATTGAATGCGAACTGTCAGTGGGAAACTTGCAGTTGACCATGGTACTGCATGAACCAGGTACACGGGTCACCAGCGTTTGCTTTGTTGCGTCTGCAAGGAAGATTGACGTAACGGGAATTTGAAGCGGCATCTAACCAACTTCACTGTCAAGTCATTTTGTCTGCTGTCTCCTCACTTGTACGGCTGCATTCAAGTGCGTTACTCGTATTAATGTGATTATGATCCTGAGCACACAAAACAGGAGTATGTCCTGTGAGTAAGCGAGATACTCATGTCCTGTGAGTAAGCGAGATGCTCCTGTCCTATGAGTAAGCGAGACACTCTCGATTGTAATGGAATTACACTCCTGTCCTGCGAGTAAGCAAGACACTCTCNGAGTATCTGGTCCACTTAACGGACCAATAAAAAAGGGAAAGCAGGATATAAAAATTTGCTGTGCAGCTCAAAACAAAGAAATGTTGGCATACAAATTACTAGTTCCAATTTTTTTACTGTATACATCTGAAAAAACGTACAGTACTTTCATCCAAATGTCAGTGGTACTAATGTGGATGACATTTCATTCAAACGAAAAAGGCTGATTGTATGAAATGCAATGAAATTCAACTTGGCCTGATTTTGTGAGACTACATGCACTTATACAAGGGGCCTTGTGGGGTACCGGAACAATGGGAAGTACCCCACAAGGCCAGTTTTTACCTTGTGGGATACCAAAATCGGTACCCCACAAGAATTTCACCAAACTGAGATTTGGAAATAACTCAAAAAGGCGAATTTTTTTAAGGGTAAAAATCTGTCGCAAATTGAAGTGTTTTATATAAGGGACATGCGGTCAAAATTTCAACCCAGGAAAGTGAATCTGGTTTAAATTGGAGTGATTTGAAATTTTTTTGCGTGTTGTGTGGGAGTTTTGTAAACGAGAACTAAGGAAATACCCCACAAGTATAGCTGTGTGAGGATGGATGTGAGTGTACATGACTGGTGAAGATACACGCATGTACAGTGTATATTTTATGAATTTATGTGTTCTTTTTAAGTGTCTTTCATCTTTGTTTAATAGCCCAAGACGTGTACAAACCCAGAGAGACTAGAATGGTCCATGCATTTGGTCAAATGTAGATATATCTGCTATTTTGATGTAAATGTAAAATATTGTGCCATTTACACAGACTGATTTTTGGGAAATAGAATTTCGTCATACTAGTACATGTAAATGAACTCCTACATGTATGTTATATGTTCTTAAATGTGCAAAGAAAAAAAAAGTGTTATTAGTAACGTACAAGGATGGTATCCAATGCGATTGATGCAGGAAATGATTGAATGCGAACTGTCAGTGGGAAACTTGCAGTTGACCATGGTACTGCATGAAGCAGGTACACAGGTCACCAGCGTTTGCTTTGTTGCGTCTGCAAGGAAGGTTGACGTAACGGGAATTTGAAGCGGCATCTAGCCAACTTCACTGTCAAGTCATTTTGTCTGCTGTCTCCTCACTTGTACGGCTGCATTCAAGTGCGTTACTCGTATTAATGTGATTATGATCCTGAGCACACAAAACAGGAGTATGTCCTGTGAGTAAGCGAGATACTCATGTCCTGTGAGTAAGCGAGATGCTCCTGTCCTATGAGTAAGCAAGACACTCTCGATTGTACTGGAGTTACACTCCTGTCCTGCGAGTAAGCGAGACACTCTC
>NW_019091390.1:820511-877233 GCF_001949145.1 Acanthaster planci | reverse complement strand
GACTGTAATGGAATTATACTCCTCTATCGTATTAACCTTCTCCGCCCACGCAATGTGCATATTCTCCGCGCACACAATGTGCATTTGCATCACAATGGTACAATGAGTACATCCAAACAAACTGAGTTTTGCTCTTTCTAAAGCAAACTAAAACAAAATTACTGGGACAAATAGTTGTCAGACTAGTTTTGCTGGATTCAGTCACATTTAGATTGGGGGTGGGGCATGTGTGATTATTGCAATATACATGTACATGTATTTCACAATATATTACATACACTATGTTTCAGTTTTCAAAAAACATGGTTTCAAAAATAAGTTGGCAAGAAAAAGATTACTTTGTTTTGATACATGTATATTATTGCTTATCCTTACCATTTTCAGGGTGGATGTGGGATTTTTCTGAGGAATGTTTGAGGAATGAAATCAGACAAACAATGACCAAATGTTTTCATTAGTGAGCTGAAATTTGCAACGTCGCAGGAAGTAAATTTAAAATTTTAACAAATGTTAAAAGCTTAACGTGTAACAGCCTCACATTCAATGTTACTTTTAGGAAATGTTTACACTTTCAGTTTCTTTCAAAGGTGTCATTTGACGTTTGGAAAATACATCTCTTTTTATTAAAAATTTTAAACATGTAGTTGCATACTTGAGATTGATGTTGGCCCTGAGGCCATTTTGATACCACAAAAACACCACTCAAGTCAATGCTGACTTTGAAATTGGGTTGGTGTTAAATTTAAGTTCATTTGTTCCCGTACACCGATGAATATTTATAACACTGTTCACTGTGTGATCTGAGGGCTTGTGAAACAATTCACAAGCTCACTTGGGTGAGACTTGAGCCCACAACCTCCTGCTTGCTGGTGCAGATGTCTTTACCACTCGACCACAAAGCTTGCCAAGGTTGGCTGACCAGGGTTGGCTAGCCGGCTCAAGTTAATCAGCAACGGGTATCATGCCAAAACATTTATGATGGGATTTTTACATCGGGGCTATATATAAAGTTTTTTTCACAAGCCCTTAGGCAGCACTTACTATACAGTGTTACAAATATGCACTAGTGAAGGGCAAAACTGCAAATTAAAAAACAACAACTGTCGGACTGAGTAACTGCAAAAGAATATGTGCTAACTTTATTTTGTGAAATGAATTTGTCATGGCTTGGTCAGGGTTTGGCAATGTTTTATTCAAATTTGGCCAAATCAAGGAAAGATGAACATATGTAGTTGAGGTTTTTAAATGTAAATGTTTATAGGCAAGATATGACTTGGAAATGTACCCATTTTATTATGCTTTTTAATTTATTCTGCATAAACTATAAGAGGTTGTCCTTGCCATACTTAAGACAATAAAAGTTTCTAAAGATTAGTTTTGTTAATAATAGTGGTGCGTCCTGTGAGTTTTTAAACAATGGCTGTGGTAAAAAAAAATGGGTATGTGTTTTTATTCTCAAAGGATGAGTACCATTTTTGTGAGAATAGTTAAGCCCATTGATTGGTTTTAGAGTATTGTTTAAGGGGATAGGGCCGGGCCCAAAGTAAAGTTCAAATTTAAAATTACTCATTTTCTGGTTCGGCTCAGATAATAATACAATATTTCTGTTATTTTAGGTTAATTGAGTGTGAACTTTGACCTTTCTAATTCAAACAATGGTTTCATCGGTATACCACAAGTCTACAAAAAAGCAACTGACCTTGAAATGATTTCTCATTTTGATTTTGAAATGTTTCTCATTACATTTTGGGGTTCAAATATTTATCGCACTTGTCAAGTATCAATTATTCAATCAACAGCCTGTAAACGGAATCTTGAAACATCTGGCGAATGTGCACTTCAACTCTGTGTGCGTCATTTTTAAATTTTTAATGCCAAAGACGGTAGAAATAAAAAGCAAAATGGAAAAAAAAGGGAAATTGGATGATCCTTAGAAAATTGCATTCCTAACAGTAACTGGTAGTAAGGAGTGAATGACCTAATTCATTACTGCGCCAACATAAATGCACCATTTTGAAGAAATCGCAAAATATTCATTAATAAACCCCAAAAAAGGAGCCTCCTGAAAGGACCAATGTTACAATTAGTATGGCATGCATATTCATACAAACCATGAATGTATTTAATCTCTACAAATTGGCAGCTTAGTTCAGTAGCAAAAATATGTTTCATTTCAAAGTTGAGGAACATTTCTACATTAACAACAAACTTCTGGATACAAAAACTGTTGAACAGCAAAAACATCTTACAACTGTTGAACCGTTAATCAATTTGAAAATGTACACATAAAGTTTATACTAATGAATAAAAATAACCCTTCTGAAAATTGCTCATTTGCATAGATGGATTTTATATTACTACAAATATTTATTTATTTTTCCAAATTTATTTTAAGTGCATGGTTACTCATTGACTGCGGTCAGTGTGGGCAAACGCATTCACTTATTAAAAATACCGTAAGAGTCTACAAGATTCTTGAAAAGGCAGACTGCTTGAAAATATTTCAAATGATGGTACTGGCAATCTTTCCATTTGCCCCACACCCTACTCCCACGATGCCATGCGGTAAATGCAGTGTGATGTCACTAGGTCTCATTGCATTTTACAGAACGACCCTCGACACAAAGCCTTCAAGATTTTTTTTGATAATTCTGTGGTTTACAAGACTAACCCTACTCACCATCTCTTTTGAGAAACCAACGATGTCTGGAGAATAACTGCACTGTGCAGATCATCGTTGCTGGCTTGGAGTGAATCTGACCTCAGCCAAAAATGCCAAAAGTCCAGCTGTTTCTTAAGCCTCTATAGCTACTAATGAATAAACGATCTCTGAGTTCTTGGCAACCAAAGATTTTAAAGAGCATGCATCAACAGCATCATTGTATGAATAAACGAGTACACATGTGCTTACTCAGTGCGCATATATCTAAGCAATGTCCTATATGCTCGAGCAAATCAGCAAATCGCGGTCACATCAGGTCGTCAAACTTTGAGAAATGAGTGCTCATGAGTACAAGTTTAGGCAAATCACAACATCAGGGTCACTCACCTAGGCCATTTAGACCATGTGAGAAGTTCTGAGTGGTCCCAACAAGGAGTCACTTCTCAGGATGTGTGCACAATAACCACTCAGACTGTGTGAGAAATTGAGAGTATTAGAGAGTCCCTGCTCAAATCAATCAGTGGTGGCAGTGAAGACTCACAAGATGTCCGGACATTCCAAGTCACTCACCTTGGACACTCACCATGGTCATTCGCCATGGTCCCTGAGAGCGTACATCACATCGTCCTGACTGACATTCAGTCGGATGCGCTGTTGCAGCTCATTGGTGCTGGACTCCAGAAGGATGAGACGGCATGAGGCAAGCCTCCTACAAACGGCCACGACCTCCGACACCACTGGCGGATGCAAGCCTGAAACCAAAAGACCAGACAATTCAAGAAGAAAAGTTTCTCCAGAGAACAGGTGTGATATACGGCTTTACCTTTACTGTCATGGTTTTCGAGCAAGATGTGTCTTCCTCATCAAATTCTGCCAAGCCTGGATCAATCCCTTTCTTTCCGTGGTCCTCTGGGGCAAAGAGTCCAACACAAGGTCCCCATGATTCCTCACTTTGAAACTAGCAGACATGATGTCAGTTTGAAAACAGATTTTGTGTCAAAAACTTTGCTAAACAAATCACACATTTCTAGGAACTTACCTTCCAGTCTGCAAATGGATATGTGCTGAATCAGAACCTATGACGGAGGCAACAAAATGTATGGAAAATTAATTTAAACACTCGGGGTTTAATTTTAAAAACTGAGAAGAAATGTTGTAACGTTGAAAAATGACAAATTCGATGCTTACACCTACTTTCCCAGTAAGATGCTCTCAAAGTAGCTTCACTGATTTAGATTAAAAGATACCAGAACATGGCATTTTGGAAATTACCACGATGTCACTTTCTGTTCACGAGTCCCATACAAGACAGTAAATGCAACCAATTCACAGCAACAGAGAGTATTAAGTAGTCATCTGTCTAGACCGGCCAGGTGTCTTTTCTTGACCAGTGAAAACAAGTGTTGTTTGAAGCTTTGCATGGCAGATTAGTATAAGAGAAGAGCTGAGTATTTGAAGTAAAAAAATGCACATGGGATGCTGCATAAAAGCAGCTTGCAGCTGACGGAAACTCTTTTGATCATTTTGATTCCGAAAGCAACGACTGTCACAAAGCTAAAAATGTCAAGTTCCACTCACGTCAGTGGTAGAGACGGCCGTGTTGTTATGGTTACTAGGACGCGGCGTTTCCAAAACAATATCACCCGATTTACTACTTGTCATGGCAGTTAACACACTGAAAAGAAATTTTTTTAAATGAGAGCCATTTTCCAACCTTTTCAAAAGGTGCCTCTTCCAAGCCCGACATCTTGAACTCGGTAGCTATGGCTCGTAGGAAGATCTGCTCCTGTCTGGAGGCTTGCCTAGAACACGAATAATACAAAGAACATCAACCTTTCAAAAACAAGTTCTGTCAAAAGTTTTATGCTAACAGTTTCCCCTCCACAGGCATTGAAAGTGTGTAGAGGCTGCCTTTGTATTTTTTGTATTGGTGCATGTGTTCAGAATATTGCGATCCAAATGTCACATTTCTGAGGCATGCTGAAAGTTTCCGTGTGCATTTTCATAAAGCGGACAGGACAAAATTAAACTGTGACCTGTCTAAAAAGCAACTGAATGGCTTATTTAATTAGTCCCCCCCGTGGGTCGACATTTCCACGGGGGTGCTCACATCCCCCGACCCTCCCCTGCGTACCTCATTGCAACAATCTTGGGCGAGCTGAACATTTCTGCCAGCGCCCTGTCGACGTGCTTCATCCCAACCAGCGGGCCTTTGCCCTTCCCCGTGGGCTGAGCTGTCTCGGCCAGCTCGGTGGCGCGACGACAGATGTCCAGGGCTCTCCTGGCATCACCCGACACCGCAGCCACCTGGAGAGGGAAAAGGCAGGGCATGTCTATGATGAGATTGAACCTCCAAGTCCCTAAGGTTAAGTACCTTCCAGATTCCTCCGTAATCTTCCACTGTGCAGCAACCTAATGGCACTTTTTTGTGAGTACTTTCAACTTTACTGGAGCGCAAAGCTCAGACTACAGTAACAATGGGGAGGATGTACCTTGACGAATTCTTCAAATCCTTTTGAATCCTCCAGACCCCATTCTCTTGTGCATTTATCATCAGGTTCATTTCTCTCCTGCTCAGTCCCTTTGGATTTGTGGAGAGTCAAGTGAAAGCTAGTCGTGTATACCTCACAATTGTGAACAACTCACTTTAAACATTTGGACAGCATTCTGAGGACATTGAGACTCTCAGAATAACCATGAGGTCCCCACAACTGTGGACCAATACAGCATGGGCTGGTAAGTGTTGTCGATAACTATGAGTGGACCGCACGATTCATTCCCCAGCTCTTGCACGCATACCACAACCCACACATCCTTGTTATCTTCTCCCCTGGGGACACCCCCTGTCTGTCACCCCTCCCTCTCCCCTCCCCCCCCCCACCTACCTTCCTAGCAGCTAGCTGGATGGCGTCTGGCTCAAACGCCTGCAGTCCTTCTAGACGGCTCTGTACAATACTCTGGAGTTGCTTGAAAGTGTAGGGCTGGAATGTCATGCGGGTTAAACCCTGGACAACGTACAAGAACACAGCAGGCACCCTTACGTATGTATACTTGTGGGGTATTTCCTTTTGTTCTTGTGTACAAAGCTCCCAAACAAAACATGGAAAAAATTTCAAATCACTGCCATTTCAACCAAATCCAGTTTCCTGGGTTGAAATTTCACCCATATGTCCCTTATATAAAACACTTCAATTTGTGACGGATGAATGGCACTTGAAAATTCCTCCTTTTTGAGTAAATTTGAAATATCTATTTCGTGAAATTCTTGTGGGGTACCACTTTAGTACCCCCACAAGGATCCAAACTGGCCTTGTGGGGTACCTTCCATTGTTCCTGTACCCCACAAGGCACCATGTACAAGTGCACAGCAGTCGTGTTCAGCCTAAACAATAAGTGGACACACAAGGCCTCCAAAACTCATTGTTAAACTTCCGAGGTCACCGGTTTCTCATATCTTGCAAATGGACTGCAGTGGAGTGAAAAAAGTCTCTAGAGCTAATCCTCATCAATCTTAGGTACTGACTTGGAAATGAACATCAGTTTCCTTACAACTGTTGTAACTGCAGGCAGATGAAGAGCCCAAAGCAGCAGTCATCCATTATTACAGATAAATACTGTGATTCTGATTTAAGAAATGCATTTGTGAGGCTCCACTGCTGCGCTGCCCTGCTGTGCAAAGCTTTGTGTAATGAAATAAACATTTTGCAATTTGGAAAGAAAGGTTTAGGTACTAAACTCTTCCCCAAACAGAAAATATTGAAACAGGCAACCTCTTCCGTCTGGTATTGTATACTTTGAATACTCTTCAAATCCCTAAACCTGAAGCTAATGATCACGATTCTAACGCCACTTGCAAATACAATGACAACAGGTGATTACTCTGAGTGGATGCATCTGTGTATACTCATGGTCGAGAGACAAAGTCTCATTGGCTTATTCATCATCACGTTGCTATTTTGCTGCTCAGCAGGTATGCAAGCAAAGATCTGTGCACACAGCAAATACACAGGCATAGTCCCTTCTCCCAGCCGAAGTGGGTGACGGTTTGGAATTTGACAACTGGTTCCCTCATCTCTGTCAAGGGATGCCTTGAGGAGGCAATATCAGCTATTTTCTCTCAAACAATGTTGTCCTTGTTTTGTGAGTGTGCAGAGGGCACGACCTACCAGCCGGCTGGATATTCTGTTCATCATGATGCGCTCCGGCAGGTCCATGGTGTTGGCGATGGCCAGCACAATCAGACGGGCTTTGGGACGGCTGGGCCAATCAAAGATGCTGTAGAGAACGCCTTGCTTGCGGGTCCACAAAAGATCCAGCTGGTTGGTGGAAAATTTGGATGTCAAGGAGATAAAAATGAACAGGAACAGGGCATTTACAGACCCATTTAAAATCTACAGTTGGTGTCATTTAAATTTAAGCTCGTTGATGTCCACAGCCAGTACTAAAAAGCTTGGTTTTTATCACCGTCATAAGGTTTCATTTTCTGCTCTGGCATGAGAACTTCTTGATGTTAATGCAATCGGGGAATGCGAACAGATTTCTCTCTTTGGTTCTGTACCACTTTCATCCTCTTTGGCGTTCCCGTAATACAAACTTGACCTATATTTCCCCCCGATTCACCAATGCTGAGGATGAAGTTGGCATCTTCAAGCCAAAGACGGAGACAAGCTAAGGTTTGAGAAATGGTTTTGACCTGTGAATGGCTGTGGTCAGAACAGATCTATCGAGGGCATTGGTTAGTCTTACCTCATCCACAAGGAGCACGATAGGCTGTTTACGCCCGGCGGCCGACGTGAAATACTTGTCCAGGAGCTGTGAGGAGTGTTCTGCAGTGGCTTTCTGACCAGTCAGGGCCTGCAAGGGTGAAGGAAAAATACATGAATGCTGGCATTAATGATTACTTGGAAGAAAGCAAATGACAGAAAACTCAAGAATTTTTCAAGGGTTCTTGGTTGTCTCAACCCTATAAAACAATCCCTAATCTGTAACTATCCAAAACCTGAGTTCGTATTATTTTTTTAATCCCTTGACATGCTGTTTGTAGCCCTGATGAATTCTCTGAAATCCTTCAGTTTGCAGGACTACAGGCTCAATGTTCCTTGATCCTTCAAATCCATCACAACCTCTAGCTGGATTTTGACGGATACCTGTTAATGTCTCAATTTTGTTGACCCACAGTGACTGTGACCAAGGGTAAATCTTACTTTTTAAGTTTTTGTGTTCGCTCCACATTTTAGCTTTCAGTCAGTATTTTGGAAAAAAATTCTTGGCAGACACAGAAAAAAAAGTGCACAGCAAAGCAGCTTTAACAAGGAGCACTTAATTTTGCTGGTATCTTCAGTCAGTTTTGTGGTGAAAATGCCTGGAGGGTTAGGGTGTAATTAATACAAGTCAGCCAGGAATTCAACTTTCTTGTCTTTGCGTTCAGAGACCTTGAGAATCTGCACGAACGCCTGGTGTGGCTCCGTCAGCTTCATCCCGTTCATCTCCACCAGAGTGAATTCTGGGAAGTCCTTGTCCTCGTCCACTTCCTTCCGCAGGAACGACATCACTTCGGTGACGGTTGCCGTCTTACCGGTGCCCGGCACACCAGATATGTACATACAACTGCAAGTTAAATCCAAAATTCTTATTTGCTATAAATATGAAGACTAAAATTGACTAATCAGGACTTGAACCCTGACTCCTACAAAATTATGCCATGCTCTACCATCTGAGCTTTCTAGCCCTGTGCTGGTGGTCCTCCAATCAATCAATATCTTTGCCTAGAGGTGCTAAAATTGTTTCTCCCGACTCATATCATAGACTACTTTTCTGAAAGGGCCAATGAATTTCTCATGCCATTTACAAAAAAGTGTTGCCAAATTTCACTTTTTGAAATAATGTTTGTCTGTGGGGGAAATCAAATTTGGGAGTTGCAATTGAAGAAAAATGTAACACTTGCCCCTAGAGCTTGATAACTATGTATCACTTGCATAAAGTGTAGCAAAGAAACTCACCCTCCGGTTCCATCAAGAATCTTGCTCTTGACGAATGTGTAGATATCGGCAAATTCATGCTCCCTGCACGGCAGCGAGTCAGGAACGGCAGAGACGTGCAATCTAGATTGCAAAATAACAGGAAACAAAGCAAGTGAAAAATGAAGGAAACTTCACAAAACGCAACAGTGTTATTGAGATGAAACAGGCCGTTGAATGAATCTTACACAAATGGATTAAAAAAACACCTTGCCTCTGAATGGTATGAAAAGAAGTTACCATGTGAACAAATCTGGCAGCGTTTCATCATCAAACATTCCCAATGGCCCCCTGTAATGGCAGAGAGCACTTGGTGGGGTTTTGTGCAGAGCAACTGTGTTAAGGAACAGTGGTTCCATACAACAGTTATCACAATGCTTACTGCCATTGCTGGGGGCTATTGAAAATGATAAGACACCATTACTGCGGTGGGTGGCACCAAACTCAGATGCGCATTGCTAAACTGGAGATACGAGAACACTTGACAAATCAAAACATCTTAATATTCATTGAAAAGGTTATTCACCATCCAGATAAATTATTTTGTAATGAGGGAAACTTTCAACATCGTCCCAAGGTTCCACACACAAAGAAAATCCACACTGTTCCTCAACCAACCAAGTGCTTGTACAGGAAAAGATTTCAACATACTGTACCTGGCTCTAGCATGCTCCAAGATCTTAGACGGCGTCTTGCAAGGCGTGCGACGCACTGAGATGTGAGGCACAATATCCTTTCGTGGTGTCCTACCCTTGACCTTTGACTTAATCTGCCAAAAAGAAAAGCAGATCCAGACGGAATGCTACTTGAGTTTTACTCCAACTAATAATATCCACGAGTAATACACACGGATGAAGTAACCATGTCTTTGGCTGGTAAATCAAGCATGATGGTGAATTGAAAAGTTTAATATAGAAGTTGGCTTGTGCTCTAGATTATCTGGGTACAGTAATATTACCTTCTATGCACTTATTTCAAGGTCTGTTATTGAAATGCTCTTAGATATAAATCAGGCAAGATTCAAAAACCTATAGCCTATTGTTTCCTCTCACAAACTGTCAGAGAGAGCATAGCATACGGTACCAATAAGGCATTGTCAATCGTCAGTTGTCAAGTTTAAGACACAGAATTTCCTGACTGAAGGGAAATTTCTCAGCGTTTCTAACCAAGAAGTGTGACTCGCCACATTTGCAACCTTAAGGCAACCTTAATTCCAACTCGGCAATTTTTTTCCCCTTTAATTTGTTAAATTTCACGCTGAGCAGGTTCATGACATAGCACAAAGATGCGGAGGATCTTTAAAAAGATTTTTTTTTACCGAGACAGGTGTCTTGGGTGCGACGCTCTGCCGGCCCGCCGGTTTCTTTGCCGGTGTCTTCCTTCGCTTGATGGTAATCTCCTCATCACTGGATACCTCTTCAAAGTCACTTTCTTCCTCCAACTCATCCTGATCATCATCATCGCTTTCTGGTTTCTTCCCGGCCTTCTGCATAACCTTGGTGACAGATTTCGGTCTCCCTCTCTGCCTCCTTGGTTTCGTAGAGTCCTCCTCTTTCATCTCTTCACTGTCGGGGATCTTCTTTGCTGGAGGAAGCTTTCTCTTTGGTGTCTTCCGTCCCTGCTTGTGTTTCTCATTCTTTGACTGCTTTCTGGTTGTTTTGACATCTTCAAAGTCATCTTCATCGTCATCCTCTGCCTCATCTTCTAGGATGATCTTCTTTGCCGATTTTCTCTGAGGGATCTTCCTGCCCCTCAGGAGGCCATCGTTTGGAATCCGTCCTCTGTCAATCTTTTGGTGGCCTCTACTCTTGGATTCCGACTTGCAGAGCCGGTCTGTCAGGCTGACGTCAGGATGTGTTCCATTTGGAGGCTTCCTTTTTCGCTCAGATGCTGGTTTCAGTGTAGTGAAGGACTGGCAGTCCGGGAAGCGTGTGTTAATGCTGATCCTCTTGATGCGGATGTCTGGCAGAGGGAGGGAATCTGCTGAGTCCTTGAAGCGGATCTTTTTGGCAGTTGAAGGAAAATCGCTGGTACTCCGATTGTTCCCTGAGCACTTACGACGTGGTGTGGCTTTCGGCAGCTCAATGAATTTAACAACATCACTGTCTTCATCGGAGCTGAAGAGTTCATCGATTAGTTCAACATCAGAAATATTGAGGCGTTGCCCCGGCGACACTATGTCTGTGCAGAATGTATGAAAGATGATTGAAATAGTCTCATTAATGCCACCAGTCATGAATGAAGACAACTGGACAAGTTCCGTACACCTTCTGAGCAGAGGATCCTGCTCGGCCAATTTCAATATATGCTAAGTAGAAAACAGGCAAGGACCAGTCATAACATAATACATCATGTGACATTTTTAGCCAGCAACTTGCTTTCTGCTAAGCAGGTATTTTTTATGCTTAGCAGCAGTGTGTATATTTGGGCCTTAGAAGAGTATTGTCCTTGCACAAGAAGCTTGCAGCTTGCTTCTCTCTGACTTTAAGAATAAATAACTAAAAATGTTATTAACTTTCATCTGCAAAGGGCAGAAAAGTTCATTTTCAGTGACGGTCCAGAAATCAAGCACAAATACAGGCTTCAAAAGACACATCCGCTAAGGACAGATACCAACAGGTATTTTGGTTTGTCGCTCACGCGTGCTCACAAGTCTTGAAAACAATTTCCAACTTTGAAAAATATTGCATATAATCTCACCACTTTTAGGTGTTTTCGATTTGGATGTTTCCTTGGATTTGTCAGGCTTCTCAGGGCCATTGACCTTGGATGTGTTTTGCCCTTTGACATCTCGCTTCTTGTTAGCTGTCTTACTCGGTGTCTTGCCGGGTGTCGTGCCCAGGTCTTTCCTGACCCCGTTGACCTTTTTTGGTTCCAGGACTGGCTTGAACTGGTTCCCATCAAACAGCCAGCGGACGTACATCACCGGTAGGTCGTCGTTGGTTGTCTTCGGCAGGGCTGTATTGGCGGGAGCTTTCCTTATCTGCATTCAGTCAAAAGCAGGTTTTGGTGAACCTATTCAATCTCAGAACAATGGAAGCCATGCCACTACACTATCAACTGACCTGTCGAATACTATACGATGCAAGCTCTAAAATGTAAAGTTTCTTTGCTTCGGTGAGGTACGGACAGATAGAAGTTGTTGACCATTCGCAGCTGTGGTACCATGGCTTACTCTTTCTAAAATTGACAAAACTTGGGGAACATGTTTCAATCAGTGTAATCTGGTCAGCAGTCCCCACTGTTTAAAATCCAGAACCTTTTACAATGATCTTCATTGCTCCTATTTATTTTCATAGGTCTGATGAACTACAAGTTTTTTTTTTCTGCTGTTGTCCTGCTGACAGTTTCCGACACCCATTTCTGGAAGACCAGGCGTACACCATTCCTGTGTAAAGTGTCATGTTTTTGAATGCATGGTTGGGGAAAATGGCAACTTGTTCTACGACTACATGTACAAAACGGCGCTGGAAAATCGACTGTAATGTGAATTTCGGCAACAACTTTGTACATGTAGATTGACTAATGGTGATTTTATTAATTTTTAGCATCTGGTTCTGTGCACTCTTTGCTTTTGTCATCGTCCACCGTTCATCATGCCCTGCACCTCCTGCAAATATCTTTCTGCATGTTTGATGTGATTTGTGCTGTGTGGAATTTAAATAAACGAGTCAAGCTCTCTTCACGTACAAATTAACAAAATGTTCTCGGAGCAAGAGGCTACCGATTGGAAGGACGGGCTTTACGAGGTCAGGGAAAAAACCCTGGATTTTTACATGAGCATTTAATAACCCATGTTCATTCACCTTGCATTTGCCAAGGATTGTGTCAGCATCAATCTCGCACTCCGTGATCCAGTCCGATTTGGCCAGATAGGCAAAGACTTCGTTGGTGCTGGAGAGAACAGCGCCCTCGGGCAGTTGCCTGCCACGTACACGTTCCTGCATCTCCTTGGGTCGCATGTACCACTGCACGATGGCACGGCGGTGTTCGTTAGAGTCCGTATCGCCTGAATCCATAACATGAAACACAACTTCAAAAGCAACATGGAAAAAAATTTAAATAATGGAGGGACTGGAAATTTTCATAATTTAAATTTTTTATAATTTTACCAAATCATTAAATCTTGGAAAGTGACCAAATTTGAGAGAGGGTCGGACAGACTATCATGGCGCAAGAACTGTGGATGCATTTACAACAGCCAACAAAAGGGTATACTGAGACAGTGTGATAAATTACGCTTAGCAACGGATGATTGGTAAAACTACCAATTTTCAGTAGAATCTACACAACCCTACGGTTGAGTAGAAAGACCGTAACACCAGATCTTTTCAATTTTATTATTGGTTTGTACCTCATAGTCAGTGGCCGCATAATCAGTTTCCGTCTCTTATTTCACAGAGGCATTCACTTGCATGCATCAGATCCTGATGTCGTTTGACATAAATGTCATAAGGTTGTAAGTTTCAACAGCTACCCAATTGCAGCAGTGGTCCAGTGGATAGAGGTGATGTCTGTGAGCCGCAAAGTCATGGGTTCACTTCCTTGCACGGGCGTTCTTTTCACTTTTCCCAGATTGTCGTTTATTTTTTTCACTACCTTTAATCAAGTAGTGCTTCTCCATGAAAATGAATTTTACTTGGCAATTCGTGACTCGGATGATTTGGGGCTTTTCATGGGCGAGTACGGTCCAATGATCAGCGCTAGTTCCCAGCTTCCAGTTGCGGCGCATTCTCTCTTTTTGTGGGACTGGCTTTGTCTCCAAATAAAGGGACTTCTCCAAGTTTAAAGACAGTCTCCGAGTTGTGATGTGCACTCCTACTGACTACAGACACCAGCAAGCATTCTTGCCACTACTGTTGCCTTGCAAAATAAAGGACCAGGACTGGCTATGCTAATGCAGCCTCTGCCATTTTAACACACGACTCGACTATTTACAGGAAAAGTGATTAAATGTTTCCATATTAAAAATCAACTCGGGGTTACTGTGAAAAGATTCGGAATTTTCTTAGCTAAATTTAACTTTCAGGAAATTGTTATCACTTTCTGATTGCTGTTATAACATTTTAAGGGAAACTTAGTGTTGTCTGTATTTCAAACTCTTTCCGTTACCATTATCAAAGAAGTCAATTATCTTGGCCACGTAGCTGAGTCCATCTTCCTCGCTGTCAATGAACACGTTATCATTAAGCTTGATCACTTCACCAGCAATGTTCAAGCCCCTGAAATGAAAAGCTGGGAAATTTCAGATTTCACTTCCCCTATTCAACATGTTCAGAAACAATCTTTTCATTTTTTAAATGTGTACATGCTCAGTATTTTTATGCGTATTTACTTATTTTTAATATCTTATTAATTTTTCACAACTTGATGTGGGGAGATACCTCCAGAACTGTGGGGTCTGGCATAGTTCTGGGGGTAGTGTAGCCCCACTAGTGTGGCACGGACTCTCACTCCCGATCTAAGAATGGATCTGGAGTGAGATTCCGTGCCACACTAGTGGGGCTAGGGGTAGTATGGAGACAGGTCTGTGACCACAGTGATTTTTTGTTACTTTTGTCTCTGCCAATCTTGTTTGTGATGTATTATTGGCACGAATATTTGGATTAAATAAACAATAATAATATTAACTTCACTCCTCACTTTCCCTGTCACTGTTTCCCTGGAATCATAAGCCAAAAGGCCTAATAAGAACGTAGTCATGACAGTCCTAGTTGCCTAGCTGTTACTCATTATCAGGCTTAGTTAAATTTCCCCGACGCGACCGACATGTAATGCGTTTATCCTCTCTCAAAATCAAACTAAGGCAACTTACTCATAATACGTCTTGCCGCGCCGAGACTTTTCTTTCAGCGGTGGTCCAATCCATCCATAAGATTTCCCACCATTAAACGCTAATTTTTTCCGAGTATTCATTGCAGGAAACCACAAAAACTGTCGGTTTACACAACCGTGACAGCAACAACCTCGCGGGAAAGTGGCCTTTAAATTTACCACGTGAGTAGTGAGGGCGCCATAATGGAGATCAATGGTGTAAACTTCTTTCAGTCGAACAGTAGTTCTGAAAGTATAACTTGTAATATTGGTTCCCAAAATATGACTAGATTCACCTATTTGAATTTAAAACCTTTTCATCATATTTTCCTCAATATATGGGTACATCTGTCATTGTATAACAAAAAGAAATGTCGGTCTACCGTCAATCAACTTGACTGACCAAGAATCTCGGCTAAACAGGGCTGAGTTGTTACTCTAATAAATATCTACGACCTTTGACACAAAACCAAGATGGCGAATCGCACGGTGAAAGACGCGCATAGCATAAAAGGCACCAATCCACAGTATTTAGTCGAGAAGATAATCAGATCTCGGATCTATGAATCGAAATATTGGAAAGAGGAATGTTTTGCTCTCTCGGGTGGGTATTTTCCTGATTTGTTTGTAGACCTTGTTCATGGGAAGTGCAACATCAAAACTCGGCTTTCATCTCGTCACACTGCTGGTTCACGTCACGTCACCAAACAACATTATGGCTAGGCCCTGTGCATCATTGGCAACATTGCAGTACACGTTCCATGTCATGAACAGTGTTGAATGTCCTCTCATGCAGACATGCTTGATTGTCAACTAGGCCTATATGCCTATGGCCCATATATTATTGCCATGTGAAATGCAGTAACCAATACTCAGAAGGTGAGGTGGAAAGAATGTCACATCCTTTCAATACAGTAATTTATAAGAAAACCATTTAAATACAACAAGTAGAACCAGCGAGCCAATAAAAATAGGCTTGCTATTGCTAGGGCACTGTTTAAAGTGGGAAATAATGTACTGAAACTTCTGAATAGTAAATTTCCTTGCTCTGTGCAGACAGGCCCATGTATGCATGGATGTGTTTAATAAACCTTGGTTAGGCCTACATGATGGATGGCAACTTTAGCAATTTTGGGCATGTTGGGCAACTGTGTATTTTTAATGTTCACACACATTTCTATTTAATTGCCTTTATCAATAATCAACTGTATAGCTGAGTTGCTGGTGGATAAAGCCATGGAGCTACGCTACATTGGTGGGACGTACGGCGGCAATATCAAACCCAGTCCATTTCTCTGCCTCATCTTGAAGATGCTGCAGATTCAGCCTGAGAAGGACATCATCATTGAGTTCATCAAGAATGAAGACTTCAAGTGAGTGCTGAGCTGGAAACGGTCAGAAAATGTGGGGATTCACAGTGCCGTGTAAGGGGTTTCTGAAAGCATGCTGAACAAAAATATCAACTAGAATATGAAACAACTGTTCCATCCATTACTTGAATAAGGAAACAACTCGGGTATTTATGTATTTTTAAAATGACTATGGGGTAGAAGTAAATATTTGTATGAAAACTCCATACAACTCTGAACTGGTTACTTGTGCATATCAGAAATGGAGGAAGTTTGGCATGGAACAAATCCCTTTTTTTTCTCAAGTAAAACAAAGCTCTTTCTGTGACTGAAGCTTTTCCTTCTTGAAATAGTACACAAGCATAGTTGCCAATCGTAACTGTTGTATTCTTGCGTCCTTTTGGGTTGCAGGTATGTCCGAGCTTTGGGTGCCATGTACATGCGACTGACTGGTGATTCCTTAGATATCTACAAGTACCTGGAACCTTTGTACAATGACTACAGAAAAATCAGACGGCAGAATCGAGAGGGAGGTAAAAACCTGGCTAGCTGTTTGTGTTAACCCCAAACTTCCAGTGCTCTTCAAAATCCACCACAAAGCTTTACTCTTAGTGTGGCCCAGTTTTTGAATTGAGCCCCTTCAGAGTTAAAGTGCAAATCATGTAATTTTGGTTTCCTGTGCAGTTGAGAGTTTCGGAGGATTGAGGGAGGTTGTTGCAAACAATCATAGGAACTGGTATCAAGGATCTGTCGTAATCTGATCATTAATAGGCTTGAGCTTACTGTTTCCCCGACTTGTTTTGAAGAGCCTCCAACTTGAACTTGGGTTTGGTTAGTTGTTTACATGCATGCAGGTAACTGATGTTTAATCTATTCCCAAAGAACCAAGCATTTCTAGTAGGGCCTACAGTATATTCTTTCTTGGAATACAGAGTCAAACATTAGATTAGTAAGCATTCCAGTAAGATTGATTAATAGATTATTTTGTGTCTTTAATTCAAAACCGATTAATCAGTTTCTGTGATATGGCATTTGAATATCTTACGAATGCTTTTTTCTTTTGCAGAACTAGGTTGAAATTTTTTCAGATACATGGAACGTTGGGAATTTTAGTACTTTATTTTTGAATGAGTTTTGGGGTCGGTTTGGTGTCTCTGAATGTTTATCTCGTCTGTGTTCTGCTAGAGTTTTACCTGTCCCACGTGGACGAGTTTGTGGATGAGCTGCTACATGAAGAGAGAGTGGTGGACATCATCCTACCACGGCTCCAGAAACGTCAAGTCTTGGAGGAGACGGAGCAACTAGAGCCGAGGGTGAGAGCAAAGGAGGAGCAAACCATCTGTGATCAGTTTTGATCAATCTCTCCTTTTTTTTTCCAAGAAATGGTATTGACTCTTCAGAATAAAATAACCGATGTCGACAGGGAAGAGTGACTTTAAATGTATTTTGCCTGTAATAGGTCAGTGCTCTGGATGATGATGTGGACGAGGCAGAGTCCTCCAGCGAAGATGAGATGGAAGTACAGGTAAAGGAACTCTTCATCCCCTTCCACTCTTCGCTTTGTTCTTCTCTTTATTATGTGTACCTATGACTTTCCAGTCTGTTGCCTGCCGGCTTTGTCCAAGAAAGTACCACCAGGAGCCCCATGCAGGGGTTTTTAGAAGTTCTTGCAGTCGGTGAGTTGAGTGAACAAAAAACATTGACGTATTTACAGAGTCCAGAGTAACTCACGAGCCTGAAATACTCACAGCGTGTGCTCAACTTCCACAATGCACATTTCCTGATCATGCTGAACTGTGCCGAACACAAACCTGCTCTCACTGCAGATGTTGGTAAATCGTAAAGTCAGTCAGGGCTTGGTTAATATGGGACATGTCCTCGGCTGAACCCATTGACTCATCGGGACACGAAAGAAACTCCAGTTTCCCCTTGTATTATTTCATCGGTTTGGCGACTCAAAAGTTGCCAGTTGGAGAAGAAAAGTTAAATTCCCCTTTGTTGCTGAAAAAACTGTCATACAGAGTCGCTAATAAACCCCAAAGTCAGAACTATTTTATCAACATCGAATGTTGATGCAGTGGCCAATAGTTGGCTAGCTGCAAAAAGCATTGCCACGTCTTTGTCTTTTTTGGGACCCGTATTCAGGAGTCTCGTCGGTCGCCAGACAGACACCGAAGTGGGAGACATCGCAGCAACTCGCCCCGACGTCGGCGAAGTCGCAGCCGATCCCCTATCAGAAGGTAAGGCTCTTGAGGCTTACAAAGACGACTCTGAGATATGAAGCAGCTACTTGTGCCTACCCAGATCCGTTGAGCGTTAGCTTTTGTTGAGTCATTTGTGTAGTCCTCTTCGATGTCATCCTTTTTTCCCCCGAAAAGCTACACTTTTTTGCGGTCTTGAAATATTGTTGATGTTCTTTCAGACCCCACCCATGGGAGCCAAAGTCCGGTTTATATGTTACTGCACACACCTAGTGATGACATCATGTGGAATAGATTAACTCTGAAAAAGAGAGGACAGGCTTTTTTTATTATAGTTGAAAATGACAGCAAACCCAAATGCACAACACACATCATAAAAAAAGTGTGCCAGCTTGCATACCTCCAACTGTGAAAGGAAGAAGTCATACTTTTGGGTTAAACTCTCATCTGAAATAATAAATTTAGATTAGTTGAAAGGAAAACAGTCTTTGAAAAAACTTTGAAGAATAAGAGACCAAAACGAAGCGTCCTAGAGCACACTACTGCCTTTCAGACTTGATCCTCAAACCTAAGACACTTTGCTTTACTCTACAAGACGTAGCAGATCACCTCGTCGGAGGAGTGTGTCTCCTCGCAGAGAGCGCAGCAGACGCAGCCCTCGCAGACACCGCAGCCGGTCTCGCGAGCGACGGCACCGGTCAAGGTCACCCGGTCACCGACACCGCGACCGTGATGATGATCACCATCGTAGTAACCGCCACAGGTCACGCTCACCTGATGAGCACAGGTATCCAAAACATGCCAAGATTGAGACTCCTGGAAAGAATTACGCATTTTGATTTGCATTCATAAAGTGGTGAAAGGAAAAAGGTATTATTTGTTTGTAGATCAAACCATGTGTGCTATAAAAAATGAAAATAGTTTTGGACTTATAATTTTGGCCATTTCGTTGGGACATGTCCACGGAGGATCGCATACCCTGAGATTGCCTCACATCGACAGGAATAATTGTGACCCCGTCACACAGCCAAAGTCTTATTTTGTTGTAATGTTCATTCCCAAGAGATTTATCATCCTGTAAATTGTGTAAGATTCTTTGAGAGACCTTTAACTCAAAAGTGGCTCCGGGGAGTTCCGACTCAGTTTGAGCTTTTGAGATGCTCTCGTCATGGAAGCCAGAAAAAGCTGTATCTACTATTTGGAGAAAAGAAACTGATATCGACGATCTTGGTTTGATGTTTTGTTTTCTGTCAGACACCAGAAGACTTCCCATAAGAGCAGCAGGCACAGCAGATCAGACAAGGACCGAGACGACAGCAAACGAGGCCACAAGGAGGCAGACGACATCCAAGCCATGAACGAGCTGAGGGCGAGTCTAGGGATGGGACCACTCAAGTAGAAGTTGTCTTTGGGGTTAAAGTTGTCACAACGACCTCTGAACGTGTAGCTGTCGCAAATTGTTTTGTTCGGGAAAGTTTGAACTAAAATGGGCAAGCGATCATTGTGTGTGAAAACTGAAATGACCTTTGACCTTTGATAGTACCAGCTGGTACAGTGCCTCTACCATGACTTGGGGGTTGCGTAAGCGTGTAGTGATCACTTGCCCGAATTTAGTAATACAGAAAAAAATGGTGTTTTCCCGGCTTGTACTTGACAGGAGAGGACTGGGACAAGTCTAAAAATAGCAGCACGGTAGTTTTACACACCGTTCGCTTACCTTTG
This sequence comes from Acanthaster planci, assembly GCF_001949145.1. The sequence goes on along the minus strand of NW_019091390.1, from coordinate 857,468 downwards.
AATTTAATTTTAAAAATTCAAAAGTTGCTTTGAAACAAGGCCTGTTAAAGCAGTGCTTTCCTCTGAAAGGGAAAAAAAAAATCAATTTTGTAAGAAAGTCATTTCAAATGAATAATGCTCGCTACAGTTCCTATTGTGTATCACAATTTATTATTTTTAGGACATACGATTGTACTTTATTGCCTCATCATTTCTGTTGATTTTAATTTGTAATTACTACTGTTCAAAAACACCAAACCAGTTTTTAGTGCATCCAAAATGCGCATAACTAATTCAGAATGAGGTGTTTGTACAGATGGTCAATTATGAAATGGCAATTGCCGACAAGCTTAACAGAGGGAAGAACTGTCTGCCTCTGAGCTAGTCGAGCCAGCCTCAGATTTTGGAAACAAAGATGGCTGTTCATGATGTGTACAATAAAGTGTGCGGCTATTGTGTAGCCGCTGACCAAGTGCGCTGCCGCACACACCTGCCAATTTGTTTTTAACAACAATGGTGACACTCATGTCGCAATTCCTTTCTATACGCGGCTCTGGTCTGCCCCATGCATAAAAAAGATATTGCGTCTTTTTACATAGCAGCAGCGTTCCTTCGGTAGGGAGACACAGCTGCACGACCACGTTCACATGCGTTTGGTGCCTGCCGCGCCAAGCATGCTTGGCCAATTTCTATCCAATTTTTACAGTCCTGGTATGGGCTGTCACCGCCCATTTGAAATGGACCCTGTTAATATCTTCTCTTCTCTGCCACTGAGGGGACACTTCAACACAGAGCAGATACAGTTTTGTTAGTGGGTTGCAGTGGGAAACATTTTGCGTTTTAGTGGAAAGAGAATCTTCTGCGCCATATTTAACATCACTTTGTGGTCTAGGTTTTGCTATTGTGTCGTGTGTTGAGTCTTGTTTTGGAGAAATAAAATAAGGATGAAGTCAATAGTTGTGCATCTCTTTGTGTAACCTTCTTCTGTGTTTAACCACTTTGTCGACAGCAAGCTAAAAGACGAAGCTAGCGAAAAGATAAAAGCAAAATGACCATCAGTGGCGTAGCCACGGGGGGCACGTGCCCCCTCCCACAAATTCCCGATGCCCCTCCCCCCAGTGCCCCCCACTAAGAAAACGGACGAATGGACATTGAACAAGGCTAACAAAAACTTGCCCTAAAAAACCACACCACTGAAAGCTGGTGCCCCCATAAGATGCCGGTGCCCCCCCCCAGTACAATCCTAGATGCGCCACTGATGACAAGAAAAAATTCTGCTGATGCGATTTGATAGCTATTAGCACAGTGCCTCGTTATGCGAGCCGACAGAAATTTGACACCAGGTCACAAATTCTCGGGGGAAAAAAATGAACTGTGAAAACTCATTCCCAAAATCTCACTTCGGACGTGAACACCTAAAAAAACCTGCGATTTTATTGACCCACTCGAGAACGGGAGAGGTCGACAGCCTTCTTAAGTGGAATTTTCCTCTCCAAGCTCTGGGTAAGATTTCGTCTCGACGTCGGCAGCTGGGGATCACCGAGTCATTTTCTTAGATCTCCGCGAGAGACATTCATACAGTATATGTCCATCGCGCGTGTTCTACATTACACTCTGATATTACAATTTCGGGGGATGTTATTCTTCCTAAATGCGACCCAAAAATGGCATAATACCTGAAATGAAGTCTCCTAAATGATGACGTCCTTCCCATAAATAATTGATTCTTGGCCCTATTAAAAAGACATTAACCATTCCCTTTAAAAATCTAGAAAATTTACCTGTATGTGACTTGTCTGATATATTCTTGCGTTTGCTTACAGAGCAAGAAAATTTGGCTGCTGCACTTATGCGTTAGATGCGTTTATAAATTAAGAATAAAATGTGTGAATGCCTCAGGCCTATATTAAAAATGACTGACAGTATAACTTCTTTCACTAATGATGGAGGAATATTATTTATCTATGCACTAATGTATTCTTTGAGATTTGATAGTGTGGTCATCGTCTTGTGGAACAAAGAAAACAGGCTAACATCTTGTAAAATTTAATATTCCAATGTGTCCAGTACACTAAACTTTGCGAATCGCATTTTGTCGAGGTAATACCATTTGTTTTGTATAAACGGGCGATAATAATCGTGCGATAATCTGAGCCTTCAATCGACAGCTCATATCTAGTCTCCTAGGACGGCAACTTGTCAATAAAGGAAAAAAAAAATATTCACATCAGCATTCTTTGAAAATGCAACGGGGGCCTTCTCCCAAGACGACCCCGCGGCGTTTCCTCGGACGCAGTTATAGGACCGTGATAGATTTTTCTTCATAAAGCGTTCGTTTAACCTCCCGACATCGCAGCGTTCGGTGCATGGCTCATGGCGATCCGCGGCCAGCCTCCGCTGTTTTTCTTGACGATTGTTCCTCGGGGTATTTGCATTTTCTTTTCCATCGCTCCTAAGAGTTTATCCTAAGAAACCAGTATCCAAGAATTAGCCAGCTAAAGCCTGAGTCGTTAAGCTGTTGTTATTATAATCAACGACAGTGAGTACAATTTAATCTTAGTCCTTGAGACAAATAGGCCCTATTCCAAGTATTGTTCTGTAATTTAGGTTATTAGAGATTGTTATAAATGTATATTATATTATTCAATCAAATTGTATTTCTTAGGATAATATTTCAGGATTCATCAACCATCATGAGAGAAAACAGTACTGAATTAATTGTTTATGACCTCTTTTTTGATCGACTCACATACATTTTGTATGCAGTGAGAAATAACACCGGGAAATTTTCATTATGACAAACAATAATCGGTCTAACAATAACCGTCTTAAACTCTGTAAGACGAACTGGCTTCGGATGTGATATGCTTGAAGGGTGGAAAATATGCTAATTAGACAATGACGTGTTTTTTCCGGTGAAAAGCGGTCACGTGGTCCTGCTATACCGTCAATTGTCACTACGTCAGATGACGAAAAAGCAAACATGTATTACCGTGAGGTGCTGTGACGAGTCATTATTTTGTGACACATGAAAGCAGCAACTTTTATACTTGGATGGAGAGCCGGGTCATTTTGGACCATCTCGTCTCCGCGGGGGGGGGACTCAGCTCTTTCATTGTTTTGCATATGAAGACACTCATCATCAATACAAATGTGTAGCTTAATATGACACATAATATGTGTGGCGATATTGGTGAAAATGTTGAGGAAGGGGGGGGGGCGAGTCCGGGTCCGCCCCGTGTCAGGATGAAAAGAGCTACATGTTTATGTATGCACACTGCAGGACAAACGTAACATGCTGATTTTCGCGCCTATTTTGCAGGAACATGTTTCTTCAATCTAGCTAAATACAGATAAATGGCCATATCTATCATCTTTAAGTTACAATTTCCGACGTGATACATTCCGATCGCTCTTGCTGTTCTCACGAAAAAATCTGAGGTTTGTAATCGCTGCGTATAATTTGTTTACCAACGTTCGGAGAAGTTTCGCGCAGAGGTATGTTATACCCACCTGTTCGCTGCTCGACAAGACAACGCAGCTTTTCCCGGGAAGGAGCGCCTTTATCTTCTTTTGTCCTCTGCAAGATGTCAAATCCTGCAAGGGAAAATAAAGCACCGGAGGAAATTACGTCACAAGCTGAGGACGTGATTGGTCGGTTGACATGGGAAGACGATAAAGCTGTTTAAAAATAGCGGTAGAGAAGACCGATGTGATGAGACTTTTTGAACAACGACTGGGCCCCGAGAGGAAGTGGTACAAACTCTGCCAGCAATAATTCCTCCCAGTGCACCGAATGGAGTTCATGATTCCAATCGGAAGAAATGGACCACAAGTAATGAATACATGGAAGAACTATCCTGCCAGATAGTAAGTGTCGAGCATAGGAATGTGAAACGTCTCAACTCCGAATTCTTTTTCTAACAACGATCATAATACGTACATGTGTGTGTGTTAGGATTCGGCAGTCTTATTACAGGCCATTTCGTTAATCATGCGTAACATCTGTCGGAGGTCGTTGGGAAAGAATTCCACTTACGGATGTCACTTGACACCCTATGCACAACCCTATGAAACTGGTCTGATAAATTCCGTTTCCTTAGCGAACACCTCAATGTTTTCACTGCTAAATTTGACTTGCCAAGACATTGTAATGCTTTCAGATGGCTGATGGGTCACTGCAGGGAAAAATCGGTGGCGTTCGCATATGGAATTATTTCTGGTCGTTGTAGCGTTTATGATAAAACTGGAAATGTTTCTCAATTCAATGTTAATTTTTATAACAAAAAAGTGAGTACAAAGAGAATGAAATTTACGTCATTCAGAAAGTGGTTAATCTATATTTTGTCCGTGGCATTTTTAAATAATATATCACGTAAAATATTAATACTTAAAACATTTAATTGCATGGATAGAAAATTAAATTCTATTCAGATTAAAGAATAAACAATAACACAAGCCATCATAGTCATGTCACGAAAAAGAAATCCTGACTATTCAGCCTACAGGCTGGCCGCAAACAACAATGCCGACTTTAGCGTCATTTCATTTCCAAGGTTATTATTGTACCAAATCATACAATTTCGATTTTACATTCCGAAACGATGGATGCACATCGTAATTACTTTTTTGAAGTACCAACCACTAATGTTTCAGGATTTAGTAGAGATGCGTATTTTTGTAAGGTCAATTTAATCATCAGACGAAATGGAAAAGGGATTAAACCACACATTACAGCTCGGTATGCTCTTCAAAGGGATATGCATGCATGACGGTACCGGTTTGGGCGTATGTGAATTTTGTAGGATGCGTCATTAAAAATTGGGAAAAAGGTCCACACACGCACATAACTAATTTCTCCTAACGGTGGTAAATCGGCCATCAGAAAGCGATTACATGTCCAAAAAGTCAAATTTAACAAGAAAAATATTGAAGCATTTAGTTAGAAAATACTTCGAGAGATTGTCAGACTTGCGTACAGGGTGTTTTAATAATAACGTCCATGTATGGAATTCTTTCCAAACGGGACTACATTGTCTTGATTATCAAAGCTGTTAAAAATTGTGAAAAAAATATTATCAAATTTACTTATAGTTCTTGACGCTCCGTAGGACACCCATTTGACATCATTTTACATTCTTTGCAGACATGGCGTTTTTATGTATGTACGTGTATCTCTTACTGATGCAATATTTATGTTTGACGACATCCGACAACGAGGCTGATTTCCCGGAAGCTAATGCGACAACAGACTCATACAATCACAGCCAGGCGATTGACCAAGACCAAAATGACGTCATCCAAGTTGCAGTTTTCGCCACCAGCATGGTCATAGCAGGGCTGGGCCTGCTTGGCAACGGCCTGGTGATCGGACTCTTCTTCCTCAACTGGAGCCTCACTCGCACCCTGACCAGCCTGTACATCTTCCACCAGTCTGTCATCGATTTCGTCAGCTCGGCCATGTTCGCCGCCCTCCAACTGGACCGGTGGAAGCCCCTCCTCGCTGTCGAGGGGTGGGTGGGCGTGGTCTCCTGCAAGGTGTGGTATTCCAAGGCCCTCTTCTGGTCCCTCCTTCACATCTCCACCATCAACCTGGTTCTGGTGACCCTGGAGCGCTACGTTTCGGTCCTGCACCCGATCTTCCGCCGGAACCACTTCACTAGACGCAAGGCCAAGTTGACCATGCTCCTGGCCTGGCTGGTCGGTCTCTCTTACCAGTCCTACTGGGTGGTGGTTTCGCAGAATGACCAGGGTCGTTGCTACCAGGAGTTCCCTAGCGATGTCATCCGGAACCTCTTCGGTGGGCTGACCTTCCTGGTGGAATACCTCATCCCTTTGTCCATCATGTCCTTCGCCTATGTGCGCATCATCTCTCGGCTCAAGAAACTCTCAAAGTATGGCGACCGATCCGCCAGATCGTCTTTGTCTCCTCGGAAACGAGGTATGAAATTAATGCTCTCACATAATAAGTCGGCAATTTGATTAAAATCATAAAAATCCACAAATTCACAGAACAGGCTACTAAAACTATCATGTATTACATTTTAGTCCAAGTGTCATTCAATGTCAATTTGATACCCAATATGCGTCAGGATTGAAGCATTTCATCCCAAGTTGGGTAATATGCAAAAGCCTAACCCTTTGATTTCATTTACCATAGAAAATACTGAAGACTTTCCAGGAGGTCATTGACTCTAAAAAGTTCTTCAAATAAGTATCTTGTTTATATTTTAATGGAACTATAACAGAACTGCTGGTAAATTAAAATACACTACGCCTAATTTGTTTCCATTTTACACCTGTTGTGTTGATTCACTGAATTCTCATAACTTTTAAAACTTGTTCATAATAGTAAAATAACACACAAGAAGACTTCGCATCCCGTTAAAAAGCAATTCCTTGTTGCAACAATATGGGTTGCAAAATAACCATATCGTAGGTGTGAAAATCAACAAGAAACTTCTGGTTATGTTTCAAACGATAATATAGACAGAAAAGTATAAGGAGATAATTTAACAATTCTAGTTTATTCTGTTGAGAAAAATATAAGACACAATATGGTTTCTTTCTTAACATATCCATCCTTAATTTTGTCGATTTGGTAATTTCTCTATAGCTCCTTCATCAAATAGCCCAGTTGGGTTACGCGATCGTCGCCGCTCCGGTCCCACCCAACTCATGCTGGTCAAGGCTCGCCGCAACGTTACCAAGACCCTGTGCCTCGTCTTCGCCACCTACGTCATCTGTTGGACCCCGGTGGAGATCGAGTACATCGTGTACAGCGCTGGGTTCCTCAAGAACCAAAGCATCCCGGAACTCCGCGCCACCAAGGTGTTGGTCATGTGTAACATGTGCGCTAACCCGTTCATCTACGCGGCCAAGTACCGGGAGTTTCAAGAGGCGGCGCGCCGCACGTGGAACCGACTCCAGTGCCGGGAGTTCTCCACGGCCCCCTATCCTCCGTCCCCCTCAGTTTAACAAGAAGATGGAAAACAATCAACCCCGGTATTTCGAATGCGTATGTGTATCTCCAGATTTCACGATTTAAACTCCAGAACGAACATACCACCTCAAAGAGTTCGAAATCTTCGAAGTCACCATGCAATCCGACGGAACGTTGTAGTTCTGCATTGTGTACACAATGTCTGACTTGAAATTGCACTGCACGTTGACAGTCGTATGTATTCTAAAACAGGAACGGTTTTTGTATGTCATCTTTCCTACAGACTTTGTATATTTTGTATCCTGTGTCTCAAAGTTGAGATCGGCCCAAAGCTTACCAGTACCCGTAGAGAATTCAGTGTAAATTAAGTAAATTTAAAACGCATGATATATTTTTGCATTTCGGTGTCATGCTGAAAAAGAAAATATTTGTTTGTTCCGTTAATGACGCTAAGATATCTAATTACTTTGAGCTTGAAGGGAAAACTTTTACGTTCAAACAATTCGCATAAAATGATATATTGATGGTATAATGCCGTTTTAAAGGCTGCAACGATGACAATGCCTTAAATAGTACTTTTTATTTTCTTTGGGCGCTTTAATTTTTCGTTTTAGGATTTGTGCTGAAAAGATACCACAGACGGCTAAATTACAACGCAAAAAATAAAGATATTTATGTATAAAATTATATATAACTTCATTCCTTGTTTCATAAATAAATGCACATGCACAGTTTGTAATGTTAACTTGTTATTTAACAAACACAAGAGTTTTAAAACACGAAGAACATGCTCATGGAAAATATTTTCTGATTTTCAAATATGTTGCGTTTGAAGTCCTCGTGTGAATGGGGTTGCTGTCGTGGATGCAAAAGGACTCGAGTAATAATGCTCCAAATTAGTGAATTTATTTTTTTAAAGAAATCTGATATTAGATCACAAGGCAAACGAACTGAGAAAAAAACTTGTCATGATCGGTCTCCTTTTGAATACTTGGTTTGTTAACATTCAACATGAAGTTATTCAAGTCATGCAACAGTGGAGATCGGTACGTAGAAAAAGGAAAAGAAAAATTGTGGAATTTACTTTGGAATTGTGATGCGTTAATTTTAGGAAGCCGGGGGACCCAGATGAGCGGCATTGGAAATTTCTACGCCCATCTCTTTTAGACAAAAATCTCGCAGTGTCTATTTGTCATCATTCCCTGACTGCTGTGTGGGTAACGTGTAACTTTCTGAGCACGGGAATATCACAAGGAGGGATTTGTTTCCAGTCTTTGACAAATATGACCGATTTTTATTGAATGGAAATCCTTACCGTGTTGTGTTGCGACCGACAGATGCCAAAGGCAATGCCCCTCCCACATCATGGCATCATTGCAGGTCCTTTGTGGGAAAAATGGCTATCACTTGGCGCCACACTGCTCGCCATTTATGCCCACGTAATCTAGATAGCAAGAATGGTGGCATTCACTGACAGGAGAGATCCTGAAATTTGATGCAGTCCCCCGTCCCTGCAGAGCACCGGCGTGTACGCTCGTGACCGATGCCCAAAATGAAGGCGAAAATTCCTGACCAAGTCGACACCATTGTTCAGAAAATAGGACAAGGAATGTCAGGCATGCAGTGGGAAAAGTGAACTTTCGCGAGGGTCTGGATCATGCGTCCTGCTCGTGCACTTTGCATAGGAACAAAAGACAAATCCACAAAAAGAAAAAAGCTGCTTCGTGTAAGTTCGTAACAAAAGTCGAGAGGTAGGCCTAAGCCTAAGGAGGATTAATCATGACATTTGCGTTGAGTATACCCTACCCCCCCCGACGTTTCTAGTCACTGCAGAATGAAAACAATTGGACCCTTTCGTGATAACAACATATGCCAAAGCGAGACTAGAATTTAACCCTTGAAGGATGGGAAAAAACCCAGTTCAGTACTCTCACCAAGTTCTACATTGAAATCCGTCGCAAATGATTTTAGAGTGAGCACTGGCCCGTTTTCTAAATAAAAAGAGGTTTCGCCATTTTCCTCAACCTCATAATTATTATGCTGCGCGAAATAATGATGCTCGAACCTCTGTGTCATTTATTGACGTAGCACCCAATACTTTGATTGAGCACTACACAATTTCCATCATCCAAAATGGCGCCGGCAATACATAAGCGGCCTTTGCCCGCTTGTTTGTTAAAAAAAAAACCTGGATGACAGCCAGCGTGGGCTTTAATTATTCAATTCCCTCTTCTTCTTCCTGAGCCAATTATCCATAACACAAGCTGCTTCCCTCTTCCGAAGCTTGTTGCGAAAATAGAACGAGTAAAGACCCACTTTTCTTTCTCCTCGCCGAAATCTAGATACGACGGGATTGGTGGCCCAATTTGGCCATCATGCCGCGCCGGGCCACAAGTAATTCCGCCCTTGCACTTTGGACCGATCCTGCTCTCAGTCAGAAATCTGCGACATCTAATTTTGGAAATTGACCACTCTCTTTACATCTCATCCAAACGTGTATTTGTTGATACAGACGCACTGGAAATCACATGGGCACATTTTATAAGGACGGAGGCAAAAAGCTTCCCGTGGAACGACGAAGGCCGTACATAAAAGGTAATCGACAAATGACGCATTATCTCAACAAAGACAAGTCCCCAGTGATCCAACGCATTAGTGAAATTAGACCGATTTGGTCAGACATTAGATCTAGACACAGAAATTAAACCATCGCCTGTACAGTGAATGACATCAACATCTTGTCGTCCATCAATGCAAACGTTCACACCGAAACCCGAAGGCTTTTTAAACAGCCGTAACTGCCTGTCTGGTTAATAGTTTTTCTGTTGTTTGTTTCCTTGTTTGGGGGCGTTTGTTTATTATTTTGAGGGTAAAAAAATTAACAGATAAATTTTCTTGGCTTCTTATTATTCCCCGCAATCGTAGTACAACAGGGCTGTATAGATTAGCCGTGCTACAAAGCATGGGCGCAAAACCCATAGGCTAAGGGAATATTATAATCATATCCCTCAGTTTTGGACGAGGGATGTGCCATATAGGATCACCCCCCCATTTTTTGTGGCAAACAAAATTTAAATGTTTATAATCATCCCAAATGCTATCAATACCAAGATAAAAATAGTAAAAAGATAGCTCGATAATACATCACTGCTAAATGATACTGGTTTCACATGTACAGAGTAAAGGATACAGTTACCGTGCTTATGCTAATTTGATTTTCATAATTGGGATGACTTTCCATCAATTTGAGGAGCCAATAATGTACTCGGTTCATACGTCATGTCGTCACCGTTCTCACGAAGTGACGCTAATGTTCAAAGAATGAATTTTTGTCGATTTCCATTTTTTTCAATATTCTCTTATACAACACCGTGCTTGACCATTTTGACGTGCTCCCACAAACAAAACATCATTAATGTCATCGTTACATTAATGTTGCCAAGGGCAAACATCTTGAAAACGGCATTTTGCGTTTTCACGAAGAGACGCAACCCTAAACGTCCTTTGAACATGCACAAAACGTCTTGCAAGGAAACGGCTTAAAAGTAGGTCAACCGGGATTTTTATTTTCACGAAGTGACGTTAGCTTTGTTAATTCACAGTTGTGCGCGCGTGAAGACGCGATCACCTTCCCTGTGACGATTACACATTGAACAGAAGGACGCTCATCATGATGTACAAACACGTAATTTTCGTTTTCTCGAAGTGGCGTTAACCTTTGCTAATTATTTTTTGCTAATTAACCCTTGTTTTTCGTAGCAACTTCTCGGGCTAGGCGAATGATTAGACATCAAAGAATCATTTAGGGGTTTTTGTTACATGAAGTTGTAGATTCAGATTATTACAGATTTCAGAAGGGAGAAAAAATGTTTAAAAAAAGGAATACATTTTCTGTTAACCGTTAATGATACAAGACGATATGCAGGTAATTTTATAGCATCGGAAAAATGCATGGATCCTACGAAACCAAACACTATGGAGGGGTGGTGTCTCAGGGACCGTCAATGGGAGTGTCACGTGTTAAGTTCAAGCCCCCCCACCCTCACTGGTCATCCAAATCCCCCGCTCGCTGGCATAAATTTACGCCACCACTGCAAAGACAGTGTGTTGTTCAGCATAGAAAATATTTGTCAGTAAAAAATTAATAACGTCACAATGTATTAAGAGCGCAAAAACTATGACAATGTACCACGTAACTGGTAGCTTAAATGTAAGGTTAAGTCAATTCGAAGAGTTACATATTCCAATATTAGACCTTCCGATCGAATATTCGGTCGTACCAAAACAAAACAGAAAAGTGCTTTGTGACCTCTGATCACGTGCATTCGGCTGCCTCTTTAAGTTACATTTTGAAATATGCTTTATTATGCTTTATTCGAAATGCATACGAATTCATGCTCCTGACATTGGAATTCGCCAGTTTCCCAATACAATGGACATTATAGGACTTAAGTGTCTCGAGCTAGGAAGTTAGTTAAGACCTATTATAGACTAAGGTTTAATACACAAGATTTAGCAGTTCTCGCAGAGCATCGAAACGAGGGACACAGTAACATTTGATGTTTAATTAATTAATGTTACACTTTCCATGTTCCCGTAATTATTCAATAACATACGCTTTATATTTCAATGTTGTATCATGTCTGAGAAGCGGAACTCGGTTTCACTGAACAAGCTCAACGATGAATAATTCCTGTAGCATTGTAATTGGAATGGATACACAGTAGGCCCATTTTCGCTGCAAATCATGACTGACGGAGCTTCTGCGGTTGTGCGCCATGCGCATGCGCACTTCAGCTGGCCGCGCGTGACGTAGCCATTTCTCAAACTCCGCGTCGTCCTCTTACGGCGGCAGCAGCAGTATTCACCCCTGAGTCCCTGGCCCCATCGGCAAATTATGGTTCGGCATGGACGGCGGTTACCCTCACTCCTCCCCTTTAAGCACGTAATAGGTAGCCGCAGACAGGAATCTTTCTTCATCCATGTGAACATTTCAAGCATGTAAAAATGGCTCTGTGTTCAGTGCAGCCGATCGACAATGAAGTCGAGGTTTTAATAAAGGGCCGCAGACTTCAAGTAGGAGCCAAATTGAGCTAAAGATTGTACATATCTCGCAGATTTGAGAGCGTTATTAGTTTATTCAATATACCTCGCTGTATACGAGGCAATTTCCATCGCAAATGAACCGGGTACATGCGCACTTCAATAAATTTGACTGTGGGATTTCCTGCGGATGATCGCCGCTATTCTGACACAAAATCGATTTTAAAAAGAGGATTTCGGCTCTCATTGCTTTCAAACTTCCCAGTGGCATAAAATGTCTCCTTTTTCAAAGTTAGCTTGAATTTGAACTCGCTCCAATGACCAATAAATCACTGCACTTTCACAGGTTCAATTATAACGACCAATCACGCGCGTCGATAGGACTCCTTCACTTTTTTATGGCACGCTGTCATTGATTGGATTGGAGTTGTCGACGCCCGCATTAGGGCCTATTTGACTGGCCCAAATTATAACGTGTGAATGCGTCCGTTGATATGCAGCTCAGACGGATGTAGAGCAAACCGACCACATCTGTCCGGACTAGCAGAACTAAAGCGGGTCGAACGTTAAAGATGCGTTGCTATGGCAAAAGTTATCCTTTCATCTTCAAGTTGACAACCACTGACCGTGTTGTGTAATTGGATTACAATGAGACATGATCGTGTCGAGTTGCTAGACCAGCGCCGTTGGACGATGCGGTTTCCATATCACTGATTCGAATTACAAACATGTTTTTCCAGAACTCCCATCAACCCTCTAGAAAAACAATGCTACGGGTGGGGTTGCATTGAAACCAAATCCAAATTTGAAACGACAATCACAACTGCATCAAAGCTATCTCTGAAGCCCGTAAAAGCGCGCTACCCCGTATATCCTTATATCCCCATATCCCCTATCCTCTCTGTTAATAAACTTCTTTATCACAACACGATTTCACAAGTCAATTTTACAGGTGAATTCTATACTGAACACGAAGAATACCATAAGAATTATCCAGATATTTTCAAAGATCTCATATTTATTTCTTCATCCGTAAATAGTTCTGTCAGTCTCTTCTCGTCGTTTCTACAAATCTGGTACTCTCGATATCCATTTTGAATAAATTCCAGACAAATCGTCAACAAGAACGAGAAAATGGAAATATTTCTGATCCCCATTTCAATTTGTCAACATCAAGAACACCCATTCCCCCCGGCAACTCGGTTCGCTTCAAAACTAATAAAATGAAATCAGTTTGTTTTTAAATAGGGAACGGTCACACGAAGACTTTCAGAAAAAGAATTTTTTTTTAGCTCCACACCTAAAGAACATTTCATTAAACACCCTTGCATAATTCCAAGGGTTATTATCTCAACTGCATAAGCCAATAAAACACAAATATGTGAAATCTGTCTCATTCTTCTCAAATGTCAAAACTGTCTAAAACACACTCCATTAATAGAACTATACAACACAATGAAGCTGATTGCAACTGATAGAAAGAAGTCATAAATAAACAAGATTGCTTCACCGCTGTCTGGATGGAATTCGGTAAAATATAGATCGGAGGAAATTTTCTTTCTTTAAAAATAGTCTGAATGTACACTTCTTGCTAAATTGTTAAAATAACCACGATGTACAATACTTTACAGAATCCCAACGACAATGATGCCGGGAATTCTGCTACAACTTAATTTAAGAGCTGAAAAGGCTTCTAAAACAAACTTGTCATTTTATTTTTATTATTTGAAATGCATAATGAGGAGAACTTTAGCTTCATACGCATCGTCCGCATTAAACGCTGCTGCGTAATCCCTTCTCCTTGAAATTTTACGCTTCGACAGAATGACAGAAAAAACGACAACTTTGATTTAGCATAGAAATACCCACAGCAAGTCCTTACTGACAGACCCCTTTAAAATGACCTGATATATTCATGAAATATTCAGAAGGCAGTGACACAATGGGCAAGAATTTAAAACCCTAGAGGAGATGCACCGGACGCCCTGACGTCAATTCATGCAATAATGAAAGTAGAATAGCTTCGTCAATTTGAAATTCCTTCTCTTTTTTCTTCGATGAAGTGATGAATTAAAGATAAGGTTTTTTTTTTTAATGCGAACATGCCCAGACTAGCAAGTACGTGAACTGCGCTAGGAGACTGCATTACGGTCACTACGCACAAGAGGTCTAGTACTGACGTATTTGGCATGTCTGTCAGGAGGCCATAGAAATGTACATGTACATCAAGACCCCACAAACTGTGTCTGGTGTTTTAATCATTCTCTTCTCTTCACTTCATATTTGAAAGGCGATGTCTTGTATGCTATTATCACAAGACAAATGCTTGATATGATTCCCACAAGAGGCGATCCAAAAATCCATCTTGTTTCCCCTCATAATGTAAGGGAGCATCAGAACGGGCGGCCGTTCCACTGGCCCATCGGAACGCTGCCTCGGGACGGTCTACCTATGTACAAAGCCGACCGTTCCTGTTGGTGAGTGAATGTCCTGATGGAATGCTAGTAATATGCCAGTGGGAATGATCCAAGAGAACGTGAACGTTCCAAACTTTTGAGACGTTCCCTAACCAAGATCTATAAGTACATGTGCATTAAAAATGAAGCCCAACAATGGAGCGAGGCAAGACTTTTAACGTCTAATCCCAGGCTTGATATCACAATAAAGCCGCTTGGGTCCTGTACTGTTGAAGATGCAGTCCATCGCTTGCCATTTGTGCATTGTGTTCCTTGGAGGAAAATGCTCAGAATCTACAGACAGGTGGTTAACAACAAACCTGATGAAGTTGAAGCTCATTGAATAATTTTGATTTCAAATCACAAGTTATGGTGAATCACATTTTAAATTGTGCCTGAATTCGTCAGCATCTCATGTAAAGTTGAATACAGCTACACGATGTCACGCACCAAAGCAATGAATAATGATAACAGCGTGTGTCAACGCTTGAGCGCGCTTCTAAAGGCAATTTTCCAAAAATATACCCAAGATGCATTGTTGAAAATGGACTTCTTTCATTCTCTTCTTCAATGTGACAGCTTCCCCAAAAGAATGAGTTCACAGGGAGTTAAGTCCCATAACCTTCTTTAAACCGACTATTCTTTTTCAACAATAATTCCGTCAGTAACCTTTTGGGTAACTACAGCAAAATGACGGAGCGTACCTTTAAAGTTCACTTTGTCGTGGTTCAAAGCGTGTGGAGTCTTAGAGTAGTACTGCAATATACCGGTACGACAGCTGCGGGACCACTGACCAATTTCATCCTCCAGTGCAAATGCGGCATTACCGTCAGGTGGGGATGCTTTGGAACATCCATCATACTTCCCCCTCTCCCCACACACTCATAATCATTCCTCGACAATAATGGCAATAATGGTAACCGAAAGGCGCTCACTGAACATTAATATATAAATATATATAGTTTTTGTTCGCCTTTCGAACAGGACTTCAAGGGCGAAGACAAAGCTGGAAAAAAGAGACTAAGTCTGGGGTTTAGAAAACCCTCATGTCTTCAGACGACTGCCAGTACTTCTGAGAAATTCAAAGAATACTTCACTGAGGTAGGCCAGAAAAAAAGCGAAAACTGACAAGTAAAGTGACTGTTTCAATTTTAAAATGTCGCATCAGTAGTTAACTGTACAACAGTCTGTCGTACAAAAAGGAGTCAGGCTTGAATATATCAATTCACCTATTAAAAAGCCCACAGTCACAGAGGAGCTTTCAAATCCTATGTACTGAATTCACGAGGTGGTTCACCACTTGAGACACTGGGTTTAGAGACCTGTTCATGTGTCCTGGAAAGCTGCCGGTATCTGGCTTTTTCCATGGCAACTACTTAAAATGGAAATGGCAACAGATACTTCGGAGGTTCACATGGTGGCCTGTCACAGAAATCGCCGTTTATGACTGACAATGCTGTGTTAAAGGGTCCACTCCTCCACAAATGTAACCATTTATGCTGGCTTAGTAAAAAGGACACCACCAAAATGGTATGGATGGGGTCTCGGTGAAGTGGTAAGCCTTATTACCCTCTTTGTGCTTTCAACCTGAAAATCTCTTGTGTAATATACTATTATATTCACACACATCTGACCTATAAAAAAGAAAGCGAGAAGATTATATTACAATATTGTACATAGCTTGGAGGGCTTATTTTTAATTCTTCTACTATCCCGGCTCCGTTTTTTGGTGGGCGGATTCTGTCCATTCGATGCCTGCGTGGTGATGATGGGTGGTTCAATGTACTTCTTCTGTATCCTGTGCAGCATGATGCGGTAAGTGCCCGTGATGCTGCTGCGGGCGTCGCGGTCGCGCGCCGAGGCCAGGTGCTCTTCGGTCACCCCCAGCTGCGACAGCTGCGACAGCACCTCCTTCTCCTCGGCGGTGGCCGTCTCCAGGTCGAAGCACGGGGTGGGGTGGCACGAGTGGTGGGCGGCAGGGAAGTCCTGGCCCCGCAGCCAGGCGGCATTCTTGATCCCGTCGATGGTGACGCGCTCTGTTGGGCTGTGCCTGAGGGCGCTCCGAATCAGCGACTGGCAGGGGCTGGAGACGAAGGTGGGGATGGTGAACTGGCCATCCAGGATGCACTTCTTCAGTTTGGCCACCGTGTCAGCGCGGAACGGCATGACACCCGTCACCATGAAATACAGCATGATGCCGATGGCCCATATATCCACCGGGGGTCCCACGTAATGCTCATCCTTGAAAAGTTCTGGGGCAGCGTAAGGTGGCGATCCACAAAATGTGTTCAGCATCTCGCCTTGCTTGAAGGTCGTGCTGAAACCGAAATCTCCCACTTTGACAAGGCCATTGGCGGCGTAGAACACATTCTCAGCTTTCAAGTCACGATGAATGATATTCTTAGAGTGCTGTTACAAAAAAAGAACAAAGAAGAGATATAAATAAAACTGAGGCACCAATTTTTGAAATGTGAATAGGGGCTCAGTAAACATCAGACCGGGGGGGGGACGGTGCCACAAGTAACTTCTCTTGACTCCACCCTTTTTACAATAAATCATTAGCATCAATCTCAAACAACGAGAATTAAACATTGGAAGCCCGGTGGTTGAAAAGGCAAGAGATCTGGAGTCAGGCAGTTGGATTAGAGCCCGCCAAGCTTGGAAACTAAGCTCATGTATACAAGCAAAGCTTTAAACTCTACTTTGAAGCTTTGCACGGAGGCAACGTAAACTGGCAAAGATTGTGGATTGCAGAAAAAAAAAACAAAACTCTCTCATAAAAAGCAGTGCTGTTCTTCCTGAAGACAACCACAGCACATTGGCTGACGAGTCACACCCAAAACTTCAGAGATCGGAGCCACACTTTGTCTTGAAAGAGATTTTTCCCCCACATTGTGTTATTACAAACCCTGCAAGTACGCTGTAATTTGTTATAGGAGGCAGCATGTCCAAGCACAGTATCATAGGCCTATGCTTATCATGGCAACACATAAATGCACATTCTGAACAAATGAGAAGGCCTATCTCTTATGTACACATACCTTGTAAGACAAGATTAAAAAGGGAATGTCGTAAATTGTCACTACAAACTGTCACTTCAAATCTGGATTCATAATAAATTTCTATAAACACACGTTCTACCATGTTTAATGGCCACAATCAGAACATGTCTGTGCACGTCTTGTACACAAGTGGCCCAATATTTACACTCATGATGATACATGTAGCCTAAATCATGTTTGTTGTGTGGTAGCTTTTTGTCAAGCGGAGGTGGTGGTGTGGGGCCGATATTTTTTTGCACTTTGCTACGCTGATCAAAAACACAGGAAACCTCCAAAATCTCTAGAATCCTATTTTTAAAATCAATACCAGTCAGCGTGCTACCATCTACAAAACAAACACATCGGAAATCTTGTTGATCAGAAAAATATCCGTGGAGTCAAATGCAGGGAAGTGTGTTTCCTAGACATCTTTCTGCAATCAGAAAAAAAAAGAAAGAAGGATATATGACCAGTTTTGGATATTAGCTTCTCCCTCGCTAACCTGTGTAAACATTTGCTGGTAAACCTCCTAGTCTCCTCCCTACCAATCATGACAGTGCAGAACAACTTCCAGCCAGCTACGCAGGGTGGAAAATGACTCAATCCGTATTGACATTAACCAAGACAAATATTATCTTGTTAATAACACACTGCCTTCGACAGGGGCTGCCCGGCATTCGGGGTATCTAGTACTATCTAAATGTATTTCATGTAAGTCGCCCCCCCCCCCAATATCTACCCTCTCCCCTTCCTCCCCTGACATCTCGGTTCATTTTGCTCGTCAGACATGCTCGTGCTCCTTAGGACGTACTTGGATATATACTGTGCATGTTTATCTTGGGGGAGGGATGGGTCTAGGGGTCAGCATGACGTCTTGCGCCTGGCGACCAAGACTTACGAAGTGTTTGGCATCTTTGCTCTGAGTAAATAAAGATCCTGATGCTTAAAGACAGGACGCTTAAGTGTGGTGCGTGTACATGGACGTGTTTTTAATTTCAACCCAAGATGATTCGCGTGTGTCTGTGGGTGAAGTGCACCCTCCACGACATGATGAAGACTAAATCATGGAAATGAAATTCAATTTTCAGGAATCCTTTTTTCCTTTTCTGTGAATAAAAAGAAAACTGAAAACTAAACACAGGAAAAACAAAGACCAAACTCCAGACAATCTCTTAACCTAAAGCCCAATTATTTAATACAGGTATGTACATGTACATGTAACACACATGGACATGTACATCTGCCACTGACGCCAAACATTTCTGATTAGGAAAAGTCAGTTAAATTTGAATGACACCCAAAAAGGATCTGCAACAAAATATTCACTTGCAAAATTTTTCGAATGCTGTAAAAAAAATAAAAAGTCAAAAGCACTAAAATCTTAGGACAAACTTAGAGGCAAGGACAAAGACTTTTGTTTGGGGCAAACAACTTTAGAGCCAATAATTAAAGTCATTCGATGAGTTTCACTTAAAAGATACAATAGGCCATATATCGTGTGTCGGTGGCACCTGGGGGGGGTCAGACAACACAAACCCTTATTGGGCCACTGACCCCTACAAAAACTGACCGTCAGGCCCAATGTTGCAGTCCACTGTGACATACACAAACACTGCAGGATCGCCTCCTGAGCAAAAACATCACTCGATCGTCCCCCCCCATGTCCTTTAAAAATTCACCAACAACCCAAACACTCCCAAGGGACAGACGTATCAAGTGTGTGTGCCCATCGTAAATCTTTATTGTGTGTAATGATTCTTTTTTTTCTCTCTCTCCAAGAATGGACAATGGTTGCCCGGCAGTTAAAACAGGAATGCATGGGCTTTAATTAAAAGCATTCAGAGATGACAGGCAGGGCACTTGCAGAATGGAATTTCACAGTCCAGGGATGTTCGTTTCAATTTGTTTCGATGTTGATAAATTACTCCAGGCAAGTGTAGCTGTTTAGCTCATTTCAGGCGGAGTCACATGTACATGGACATGTAAGGAGCTATCGGAAAAATTTGGAGCTGTCATGTTAAAGTCGCAGAGCCATGGAGCCTTGTCTGGATTCTTGAATGCCGTTCGCGTGCGGTTAGGAAAGGTGTAAACATGCTGCTGCATGGTCCAAGGGGTGTGAGAAGGCACATGTGAAAAAAAAGGTCAATTATCTGCAAACAAAGCAGTGACAAATATTACGCGGTCGTGCCGTTCAGTCTCTGCATGCACATAAAGGCTAATGTATGAAACCTTCATGTTCGTTTCTATGCACGTATATTCCTGCACAAAAATGGTATGACAACATGAGCTCTTGGAGAGGGTGCCCTGGGGCAGGTGGCTCGTGTGCATCATATGCCTCTGTGACCAATAGGGGGTTGTGACTTGCTAAAATGAAGGTGTGCAGTGAGTTGAACAATGCAAGTGAGAGTGTGGTGACACCGCCACATCTCCTTGGATTTGACACCGCACACGTAGAGTGAGTAAAAGATGAAAAATTCAAAGCAAGAGTTACCGAGCGGATCCACTCCAGACATAAAAATTGGGTGAAGCAGCTGATTCCAATGTACAAGTTTTTATTATGGCATATCAAGGGTACTAAAAAAAATAACAGTCAACAGAGATGATGACGAATACCTGTCTGAAAGTTAAAGAAAATGAATAACCAATAAATTGCATGAAATGTTGTTTCCTTCTTACATGTACAGGTTTGAGGTTAATCAGGTTAGTTGTTGTAGGACAGCATTTCCCTTACTGTAATTACCTAACTTACCAGGAATGGTCCATGTAGTCATAACAAGAACATTATTTACACTTGACTACAAAAATAAAACACATTATGTACAAAATAATATTTTACCATTTGTAAAACACTCTGGTTCTCATATAACAGGTATTCGACTGTTACTTTTGAGTTGTTTTTGCAATCTCACAATTTCAAGGAAATGGAGCGGCCTCAAGAAAATGGCTCAGAAAGTCATGTCTGAAATTACCCGCTCTTGAAAGTCCCGATACAATGCTTAAAACTAAACAAGGCGAATGTTATGAAGGTTTCGACCGCAAGATGGCGGCAGTCAAAATTATCTATTCATGGCCGCACGCGTGAAAGTGCACATGATGTGCCACATGTTCTGCGAAAGTACAACGATGCAGTTGAAACGGAATGAAAGGAATGCGATGTGACTCAAAGAAAAGGGACCAGCGTCAGGTGAGAGTAGGGCGAAAACCTCAACCTGGTTACACAAGAAATTGAGTGGAGAAGGATTTGGAACTGCAATCCACATGTATACCAGCATTACCTAGCCCTGTAGTTAGTCGCTCCTCTTGAAGCCATATACTTAGGAGTTTACTGCTGTATGTTCCAAGGGACCATACCTGATGTCACAATAGAGGCTTTGCGTGGTAGCCATCTTGCAGGGCAGTTCTTTTGTTCTACAGGGAAACCTCCTTTGTGCATACCCTGTGGAACAGAAGCACTCACCTGCAATATGGCAGTCGTGCAAACCCTCTACGGGAGCAACAGGAATGTTGTAAACTTGGACAATTTTGAAAAAGGGATCACTCGGGAGAAATGGCTTTTTTTCGTGCGAATAGCCAAATTAGCTGTACCTGTTTTATTTAACAAATGGTCCTGATATATAAATGTACGATACTTAAATTCAGACTGAACCACGTATACGCACGGGCGTCCACTGACCATAAAGTGCAGATTGTGACATTGGAAGTACAAGGTGATCTTCCTTGGAAGTCTTGAACGCGACAAAGCCCTATGAACTGTACATGTGTAAGACTGTGTTGGTTGAACTAAATGCTTGACTAGGCAATGCAGTGCTCTCCGGGCAAATCAGCTGTTTTGGTGTCTCGGAGCAGGACAGTGGAGGCAAAAACCCAAGGCCATCGGCAGCCTGTTCAACACTGGCGCATCTGCATGCCACACGCGTCTAGTGTTTAGAAGGCAATTTGATGCATGCCTCCTGGCTGAAATTTCGACATCACTGCAAATGAGGTCTTCAAGTCTACAAGAGGCAGAAACACTATCGCTTTGTTTCTTAAACACCACCCATGATCGACTTATTCATGTAAATGTGCTGGTAAATATATTTTAACTTGTAATGAAAGGAAAAACCTACTCTTCAACTTGTAATAATTTCAGATCTGTAGTGTGTCAAATTTTTGATGTAATGTAACCCTTGCTTGGGTTTTTGAGGGTATGCTCCAATGAATGGAATAAAATAAAGTGACATCAACTGAGAGTCCAAAGTTACCCGCAGGTTGGTGCTATCAATGCATCCAAGGGTTGGCACACATTAGGCCTTTTCACACTTCAGCCTGTCAACCCAGGTTGAACTCAACCCTGGGCGGGCCCATGGCTGCCCTGGGTTGAAAATTGGATTTTTCAACCCCGCATGCAACCCAGCATAGGTTTCACACTTGTTTCGTATGAATTAGGCTTATCGGGGTGAGTTCAACCCAGAAATTGAGCACAAGTAATTTTCAACCCGGGTTGAAAATCTCAACCCTGGTCCGGAGCAGGGTTGAGTTCAACCCGGGTTGAAGTCAATCTCGGGGTTGACGCAGGGTTGGAGCAGGGTTGAAAATTTTCAAATGTGAATCGCCGCCAGTTTTCAACTCTGCTTCAACCCTGTGTCAACCCGTAGGATTTGTCTGGTGTGAAATGGCCTCCTGTCACGTCTTCCTTTCCAACATTATCCGGTTTGCAAGAGCAACGTCACTTCACTTTAAACCACGCCCACTGCACACATGCACTGCACATAGGGTTACAAGCATTGATCGCCATTTATATGGAACCGTGGAACCAGAAGTTAACATGCAACTTCTGCGATCATCCAGTGGCAGCCTGCGAATCGTGGCGTGTCCGCCTTTGTGACAAAGTCACTTACGAACTGGATACCAGGCAATTACGCCATCAAACACACTAACCAATACTTGTTCCATAGTTGTGAGTACAAACACTTGTCATGACACCAATTTGTGGGGACCAAAAATTGCTATGAGGACAGAAGAATGTCCCCATGACTTAGTCCTAAGTTGCATAACAAAAGAAAGAAACTGTCCACCTGACGCTCTGTGAACATCGTGATGGCCTGCCCATACAACAAACAGGTATTCTTTAAGCAGAGCAGTGTGTACACCATGGGAAAGGTGAACAGTCTGGTATGCACCCCTGTCACTCCAGCTGATCGATTGAATACGCCAGCCACCCACCCACCTCCAGAGACTCTAACCATGCCACTGCAGCCAGTGTCATGAATAAAATGCTGACACGTACTGTACGAATAAAAGGCCCATGCCAAACCAGACCGTGTGTCCTGCTCCGTGATTTACATTAAGCTGGGGCCACGATGTGAGCCACTCTAATTCTGGGGAAAAATAAGGTAGAACTGGGAACAGACTTTTAGGAAGAAAAATGACAGGTCTGGAAGTGGTCCCTCCCCCCCCCATTTGATATTTCGTGGTCTCTGATGCATACATGGTGTAAAACCACGGAAAGCACGTGAAGTGTTTTGAAAGGGAAAAAAATCGACATCTTTCATTTTCATTACCACCAACCTCTAAAGTTAAAAATACATCTTTTCAGTATTTTCCTTTTTTGACCTGCTGATAAATACAAACTGTAAGCAGCTAGCAAACTTGTCAACAAGATTTACACTACTCAAACGCCACAAGCCAATTGATTCAGAGGCCTATTGGGAACGTACCTATCACCAGCATATCCTCATTTCCAACCTCCTCCCAATTCTGTCTGACAGTCTTGGTTTGTACCGAGGTCTCACAAAACATGCCATGACATGTACAAGTATTTCATCTCAACATTTCTAAATAATTTCCCTCAATGGAGGATTTGACAAAGCGTTATCTGACATTAAGTGCCCAAGGTGACCCTAACGGTAAACACCTTGAGGACTGTGTATGCCACTTAGTGCATGTATTTCATCGGCTGGGGAGATCCAGATCCAAGGTGTATATGAACACAGGGCCTGTTCATTTCAAACAGATCGAAATCACATTCAGTGATCCAACGTTGATAAACTGACACCAGAGCTTGTCGAGAGGATAGAGCAAACCAGCTTTGGGATCACTGATTGAGATCCAGATCAGTGTGAAACAAAAACAGGTCCATAACGACACCAGCAAAAATGGGGATTGCTTTATACATGTACCTCCATCATCTTAGTAGTTTTGCTCTTATACCTCCCCAAACAAAACAAAGCAAACCAAACCAAATGAATTCCAAAGCCTGGAATAAACAGTGGGCTGAAAAAAAAACAGTCCAAGTAAACAAATGTGTTATCCAAATATTTATAATAAACATGAGCAGTGGGTGGCAAGAGACACATCTAGGGGTTCGGCTTATTTGCCGCAAGAAGTTTCTTTCTACAACATAACTGCACTGCCTCACATCTGTAAGAGGCACCGAATGTGCAATTCAACAAATTCCACTGGGAAAATGTCGCTCCAGCCTTCAGGAAGAAAAAAGCACTGTTGGGTGGGATTCCGCTACTTGAAGATGAGTAGTCAGCCCTGCAGGACTGACTCTGATGCCCATCATGTCCACAGCCCGTTGGTGCCAATTAGGGACATGATCATTTGAATCTATAAATTAAGACTGTTTGGGGGGAAAGCGAGTATTTAGCAGTGATTGATTCTTGTTTTTCACCCTGGAGAGGACTTTGAGACTGAAGCTGTCATGAAAATCACAGTGCCTGAGAGGTACAGGAAAGAATGACAGGTTGTTGGAGGGTGTCGTGCAAAACTAAGGGAAATGAATGAAGTGGGAATTCAACGACATTTCCACATTCTATCATCTCTATCATGTGACAGTAACGGATGTACACATACATGACTGTATGAAATTATCAACTGGGACTTGTACTAGTATCTACGAATATTAAAGAAGGCTGGTGTCCTTCTCCCTGATGTTCTCTCAACACTGATTCCCAACATGTGAACTCCATGGACATGTACGTACATGTCCATGTCCATGCGCAGTGTGTACTTTCATGGAGTCCAAAAAAAAAAACATGTACAAGGAGAGTAAACAATTCTGGGTGTCAGTTTGCACTCATGTACATGTACCGCACTCATGTACATGTACCGCACTCATGTACATGTACCGCACTCATGTACATGTACTGCACTCATGTACATGTACAGTACACATGTATTTGTACACAATGAAAGTGCATGCGCGTCCTGCACTGCACGAATAATGGAACATGGAGTTTCATCTAGTCATTTGCTCCCAGCTGAATGCGTCGCAATTTTTTCACAAAGATTTCCTGAGCGTTCCTTTTGTGCAACATTAACCCCCTTAGGCAAAGATACATTCTTGACACAGTTGTCCTATCAGTCAAAACCAGTCAAATTTCCCATGTGTGTCTGTGTACTGGGGGAAATCAAGTGGAAGGAATCTTTGACTGTTTTTGACATTTGTAGCAGAAGGAGGGTGTAATGAACGTGTACTGAAAGTTGAACTTCGCGGGGAACAGCACTGCATTACACTCCCATTTTGCTGATTCTTTGCACTATGGTAAACTGCGTTGTTGGAAAAAACAAATTATGAATGGTCAAATCTTGAGTTGTGAAAAGAAGTGAAGATTTTGAGCACTATACAGGCCTCTCTGCCCATCTCTGTCGTGTATCCGGTACATGTACGAGTATATGGGTATATGTTACAGGCCTGAATGCATTATATGCAGTAATTCTAAGCAGTAAAAACCTTGGTGCGATCTCTTTACATGTGGGTAATCCAAAATAGAGGTCCATTTTTTTTGTGTCCCTGTCACATCTGACATATGATTTTGTACGTTCAGAACATATTTCCTAATTTCCAAGAGTGAAGAATTAATGCAAATCGCCTGCCAAACAAATAGTAATAGTTTGAAATCAATTCCGGTGATATTTCTATGTGAAATAACAAAGGTCAAATGTAACAGGGACACGAAAATGCCACACTTTTGGAATTTCTGGAATTACCCATGTGCATGTAATTATTACGCTCATGTACATGTATGGAGCACACCGCTGAACAAATTCTTCAGTGCACCCTGTACCAATACAATGTCCATGAAAACATACAACATGCACAGCTCTGTAAGTGCACATCTTATTAGACGATTTCCATAACCGCTGGGCACTGCAAACACGTAAATGGGGATTTAAGTGCTTACCATTGGTTACTTACTGCGGGGAAGGGGGGAGGGAGGAACGCGGCGCTACCGTGCGGCCTCAATCCCAAGGAAGGTGTTGGGTGCATGCGCAGGTGGGTTGGAGAAAAAGAAAACAAGAAACAGGCCGTGTTTCCTGCATAAAATTGGATGAAGACCTCCCAGATGCACTGCGTACATGTACGTAGCCTAGCTGACTACATAAATCACAGCAGTTGTTGCCTGTGATGCCAAATACACTACATGTACATGTAACTCTGAAACTCTCCAACTGCATTTGCATCTGGCCTTTTACTTTTTAATTCTGTAACTGTAATTGAATTTTTGGGTTACTCCATTATCAAACCATTCTTTTATTTTTGAAAGTGTACATTTTGAATGGTAGGCTGCTGCACTGTTCAAGTTTCTTCTACCAGTTTACTGTTCGCCTGTGTAATGTGATCGACAATATCTTTGCTCTAGAACTGGGCTAGACAATTCGCACAAAGAAAAATACCGTAGATTTTAAATCAGTTTGAGTGAACTTGACATTGAATAGAAATAGACAAACACGTCACATGTAATGTGCATGTATTTCTAGGAAAGTTAACTGTAAAAAAATCTTAATCTCAGAGCGATGAAAAACGGCACAGATTCAAACCTCTTTTGCGATGGGCATAGTACCGGTAGTTAGGAAATGCAGACTTGGGGAAGCCATGATCACTGCTCATAGAGTACCTTCCATGCACTGGGTCACTGGGTAAACAAAATATGCGCCCATCCGGGGACAACTTACAGAAATTACAAGTCCTCAGCACCTTCGGAATGGGCAGGTGGGCTGCAAATCAATCCACTCTGTGGTCCTACCGGCGGACTGCCTCCACAGACTACCCTGCAGTTAATTACTTTATCTTCCACTGTTTATGCAACGTACATGTATATGTACCATGGACACACAAGCGCATCGACTTGGGAACCACGATACATGGCTGCAGATTGCTACTCAAAAAAAAACAACATTCCCACCTTCCTTGACTGCATCCAAGAGAACAAACATTGCCCATTCCATTACTTTACATGTACAAGATGATCACTATTGAGCAATGTTTACACCCGTAGCACCAAAAATTTGAACTATCCCACAATGCACTGCAGGCAAAGCGGCATTCGCATGCCTATTCTGCATGGGTGAATCATGTGAAAGACCTTTCCTAGGGAAAGACGGAGGAACACCACTTATCCCGACAACGTAATGCATCCTCAACCATTAAAATGCTCATGTACCAGCATCATGCCACATCAGGACCTGTTTTGCGGGCACACCACTTCCAAAAATAGCTTGCGGTGCCGCATCAGGACTTTTTTTGCGGGCGCACAACTTCCAGAAATAACTCACCGTCGACAAGTCATTGATCAGCTTTGAAGATTATCTGCCTGAAAGGCTGGCTAAGTTGTTTTCAACTGAAGCATAACATGAGAATAACCATGGCGGGCCCAAAAAAAGGCCTTCATCTAAGAAATGTGTGAACTGCATCACGAAGAAAACAAACGTCCTTCCTTAACATACTGAAAATATCTGCCTTAAAGGAAAGAAATGCCTTCCACCTCAACTATAAACTATTTGAATTATTTGCCAACTGTAATCATTTGTTTTGAAAATACAGCTTTTCCTAATTCCTCTGTCACTAAATCTCCTTGGGTTTTTGCAAACACCTGCACTTTGCTTTCCTGTGGACCCATCTGCGTCATTGGCATTTAAAAGATGAAGTATCCCTCTCCAATTAGAGGACTTGGACATGATAATACATGTAGCAGCAAAAAAATACCCTCTTGCAGGTGGCTCGTCACTTGGAAAAAATATCAGGCCAATTTCCTCTTTTCATTGCCAATTTTAATTATACTTGTTCCAAGGAACACCTGTATCTAACGTTTGGCAAGTTTTCTTGAACAAATGTGCCACTGTTAACAAAACCCGCCCACTCAGTGGTCGAGCGGATCAGCATTTATGTGGACTTTTCAATGAGGCCACCAAAAAGTCTCCGGTTTCTAGTCAGGAGCTGGCTCCAAAAGTGGTGCGGGACGCGGCCTTTTTTTTTTAATCCTCACTTTTTTTTCTAGAAATGATGTACGTATAATGCGCAATGTCCATCACGACTGCACACGCACATTAGCCGGCCGCTACAAACATTAAAATAGACTGGCCCCCACACTTTTTACTATTTAAAAGCATTTTCAGCTTGCATATGTACACAAGATATAAGACCACCTCGTTTGTCTGGTCCCAGATGTAAATTTTATAATACAGAAATGATGTCATCTGAAAAGAGTGCCCGACTAAAATGTATGGGGAACTAGAGGGACTCCTTTACTGTACATATTACTCAACCGTCACCCATCAAAAACATGTTAAAATTACACAGTAGCAGGATTCCAGTCGATTAAGCAAGCTCGGCAGCTTTTGGACATCGTTTTATACCAAATAAAAACCCTTTTTTTGTCGACGTGCAGGTCTACGGCGACGCACGTGCGGACCAGAAACCGGAGACTGTTTTTTTGGGGGGGGGGCCTAACGGCTCTCAAGACCTATGGCATATTGGAAATGCAGCTTATCAACCGCTGTTACGGGTACAGTCCTTACTATATGAGCTTTGCATTTGAACTAGAGGACACTGTGTAACCGGCATATCATATTCTCAACTGGGTAGGCACAAGCCAATACTGTGTATACATGCCAGGAATGTATCTGATGCACGTACCAAGGTATTGCATTGCATACAGGGTGTATCTCTTACATGTGGTTGGAAATGTTTGCCTCCATATGCTCCACATGTGTACAATGCTACATGTATGTACACGGGTGAGATTGACCAATGATAAAAATAGCTGAAAACAGCTGAAAAAAGGCATCAAGAAGCTCAACTGTGAAAATCTCCTATATCTTTTAATACACAGCCAGTGAGGAAAAAAAGCTGCAATCCAAAACAAAAAAAAGCTGAAATCAGCTAAAAAGCTGAGAAATCGCATCCCTGTATGTAAACCAAAATCATGAAAATGAGGCACCTCTGCACCCCCTTCTATCCTCTTCTGCAATGATTCTTTCATGAAATTTGTTCCTGCTTCCGTGTCAAAATGAGAGGAGCCATTAACTGTTACCAGCCAACAGTACCGGTACCAGCACCATCAGTCTGATCCTGTATGGGGAGATGTACATATACATGTACATGCACATAGGAGTATGTACATGTACATGTGTGTACTAAGCCTTGTTTCTGCGGCTACATGTAACTGTAACTTTCGCTAACGACTCACCATGTGGTGGACCGCGGCGACCACCTGAGCATAGATGGGCTTGCACTCGGCCTCACTCAGCTTGCCCTCGTTGGAGATCTTCGTGAAGAGTTCACCGCCAGCGGCATACTCCATGACCAGGTGCAGCTTGGCCAGGGTCTCGATCACCTCGTACAGCCGGATGATGTTGGGGTGGTGGAGCTTCTCCATGCAGGAGATCTCCCGTGACAGCAGCCGCTGGGTCTTCTGGTCTAGCTTGGTCTTGTCCAGAATTTTGATGGCTACTTTTTCTGGGGGGTGGGGGGGAGAAGAGGAAATGGAAATGTTCAAGTGTTACGCGAGCTTCATCAATGAGACACAACCATTTGGAATTTGTGCTCGGTGCTTTCCGCTGTTGGAATCAAACTGCCTAAAGTCAAGAAGTTATTCAGCCTCAAGTCAGAAGACGTCCAAACTGCCAAACAAATGGTACATGTACATGTACTTCAGACCAATCATGCGGCAGATTTGCAATACGAATTCTGATAGACCAAGATACCGGTACAATGCTACTCCGACCAGTACTTCCTGACTACTTGTGAGAAAGTTCCAGAAGCATATTTGAGCACGGTCTGCATACTACATGTGCATGTACCTGCCAGCTCAGGTAGCTTGTCATTATAACATACATGTAATGAGCGATGGTCAATCAATTAAGATCTCAGAATGAATCACAAGGGTCAAGAAAGGTGAGCACGCTGAAAATTTGCATGTCTGCTCGAAGGTATACATACATGTACATGTACATGGACAGTATATATCTGAATTGTAAATAAAATACATGTACATGTACATATGCATCTGCCAAACTTAAATCTTGCTGTATAGCACGGGGGGGGGTTGTATGTACATAGAATACAGAATTGTTGAATGGTTCAAATGACCACTCTGGTGACCTCCATGTACATGGAGAAGTAATGACTGTGGCAGTATACAGAACAACATTAACGCCAAGGTCACCTACCAGTATTAAGCATCTGCTCAACCAACAGGGTGTTACCTACTTGCCAAACTGCCATACACCTAGAATTCAAGAACATGTACAACGCGCATGTGAGTGTGGTGTCATCGCAAGAAATGACGCCTCATCGGATCGTTCTAATGACTGCACCAGGAGACGTATCATGTATTATCACTGTAGTGGCGCTGGCAAACTTCAGATGTGCTCCCGTGTGGGCCATCTTACGCTTAGATGCGTTGCCTGCATTTTGGCAATGAAGACACAGCACCCCGTACGTCGGTTGAACTTGATGTACTTGAATTATTTGCTGCACATGTAGTACTTTCTAATCTTAATTATTAAGATGGCTTATTCTTCTGATCATCTAATACGGGCGATTCACAATAGTGCGCCCCCAAGAGTTTGCAACGCATTGGCCAATCACAGCGCACGAAATTTGTCGACCCTTTCCAAACGTGGATTGGGTCGACAAATTTGCGTATTGTGAGTGGCCAATGCGTTGCAAACTCTTGGGGGCGCACTATTGTGAAACGCCCATATTCAGGGGTGAGATGGGAAGAAAATGAGATCTCCACAAAATCATGACCAGAGGGTATGAGGGTCCCACAGCAACGTTGGGTCTACAGTACACAATACTGTTTGCCTAAAAGCATCTCTTTAAATACCTATTTCTTGTTTTGTGTGTTAAAATTTTATGTAAAAGCACCTTAATGGTAAAACACGGGATTTTCCGATTTCAAAAGATCTTTAAAAAAATCTCAAACTCAGGAAATCCTGATGAAAAATCCTGAAATCACAAGAAGGCCTGAAAAACTCACCCCTGCAAAATACATGTACATAACCTACACACTCCAATCATGGGGCAGCCATCTTGCTTTTCTATCATCAAACCAATGTAACCAAACTAAGCCATGTCCGAAACGGGCTTCCAGAGCTACGGCTAGGTCTATTGTCTACGCGTCTCTGCAAATTTCCAATGGAGCAAAGACCTAGACCTAGCTCTAGACAACAGATTCGGATGCAGCCTAAGTCTGGAAGGGGAAATGGTCTGTTCCCTTTTATCAATATGTGAAGTTGTATAACTATTGTCAATGGGGCTACAGGGTACAAGACAAACATGGCAGCATCATGATAAAAATCTATACAGTGTATCCATCACATGGCATTGGCAAGCACAAATGATGTGTACATGTAAGTCCACATAAGACTCTAACCACACGGAAGTGACAGTGCACCTGCTCGTTATCAAGCTACAAAAATAACACATGTAAATGTACATCTCATCAGAGTCTGCTTGCATCTCTGGCTGTCATCGTCCTCCCCTCCCCCCTTTGGCAACCATCCACATCACCGTCGGGCTCATCAGTGAGACGATGCCCTGTCATTACCCACTGCCAGGTGTTTCTCCTGGCCAGTCCAGGCTCAAACTTGCCAAACACCCCACGGATATTGGAGAGGAAATGTTGCTGTGATTATAACGGGGGGGGGGGAAGAGAAGAGAGAGAGTGAGAACACAGAAGCGAGATAAGTTTTGAGGGCCCGCGAAGTGGCCATTTTCCATCCTGAAGGAAACGGCAATCTCGCTTGGTTTGTGACGACAAACCTGGGAGGAAATCAAAAAAAAGTTCAATCAGATGGTCTCGCTCACCGGAGCGTGATTCCGTTTGACAGCGGTTCCTCCTCATCTTGCCTTGCATGCCAAAGAAGGCAGACCGGGGGCAGGAGTCCTGACCCGCCATCTGCCGTGCTCATTTTGCAGGTTCGCCTTCACCGTCCGGCATGTCCTTCACAATTTTCAGGGCCAATGAAATTACTGGCTCATTGATTATACGCAGTGCTCCAAGATAATTGGGTGAGCGCATGTTACAATGCAGGCACGTTCGGTCATCCGCATTCCTTGAAGAGGTTTGGTAGCTGCCCTTGTAAATGCACTTATCAATTTCAGCAGCTTCAACATAAACGGTTCTCAAAATAACAGCTCTGCACAGATGTACATGTATACATGTTATATTGTTCATGTACACGTACATCACATATCCTCTACAATGTACATGTACATCTTTTTACATGTACCTATATTATTCCCAACAGAAGCACTTCTCTGCTTGGTAAATGAGGAGAGTGAATACCTGTCCGTAATTTAATCCAAGATCTACTTCAAACCAAATACTGGTAAGCTCCTTAACTCCCAACCATGCAAAACACAAAATGCAGTGGCTGACATTAATGACAGGGACTGGCCAAACCATCAGTTTCCTGCCTTGGACTGATCCAAAACCCAACCCTCTGACTGTGATTGGACAGAGTCAAGAAGGACTAAGGAAGGCAAGAGGCAACTTGAATTAGGCTGGACACAACATGTACCTATTACTCTCAACAGAATGTACACTCAACAAAAATACACAGACAAATCTGAATATCCTTGAGATGCCTGAAAGTTCCCCATCTGATAAGCTACATTTCAAGTATTTGAGGGACCAGATCCGGCAGATTCCACGCAGTACTGGTACCCGTATAAAAAACTCTTCCCACGAGACTTTCATTGGTGTCCACAAATCAGAGAGGGTTTTTTTACCACCCTCTTCCGTTTTTTCCCCATTCTCTCAGGAAAAATAAGGAAAAGATCCATCATTCACGTTGCAGAGCGCTGACTGAGGGAGGGGAGAGAAATGACGCGAGTGACAGGGAGTAAACCTAGACCAGGCTGTGTACTTTCGGGATTTATTTGTCCGGGGTTCTAAGGACGACAGAAGATTGCTGTCGGACTCGCTGATAATTACCCTGATGGATGGCATTACCTGGAGATATTAAACGATTGCTCCGGATAAGCATCTACCCTCTGAGACATTTTTTTTTTTTTGGAAGATGAAGGATGGCTCCAACTGCCCCGAGTATTTACGCATATGTATGTAAATGTAGAACCCTTCTCTTGTGGTCTTTCAGGCAGACAACTGTAATGCCATGTACTTTTTCAACCCTCTGAAGTTGATTTATTGGATAGCAGAGCCCGGTCAGTCACATCCTCGGAGGTTAAGGGTTGCAACTGGAACACAGTCCCCATGTCTTAAGTTTTATGTCCATACACAGACAGGTGCAACCTTTACAGAACCTGCCATGAGGAGCCTGCCTATGTGGGGAGGCTGCTCATACCATTGCATGCACAATAGACATGCATGCAATTATGATGAAGTTAATCAATGATAAATATGACACCTGCTTTTATTTGGGTCTCAGCATTTTCAGCTGTGCACAGATGCCACTTTTTTCATTCTAGTCTGTGGGTGAAATCATGTGAAACAATTTTGAACTTGGATTTTATGAGTCAAAAAGAAATACCCATGAGAGCGATGATTTTGACCTTTGATCTCAATCTCACCTTTTGTCAGTGCGTGTACGCCCATCTTCACCTGGGAGAAGTTTCCACTCCCCAGCTCCCCTCGTATCCGGTAAAATGCGATTCTCTTCCCCAAGGTGATCTCCTTGAGGGCCCTGGGATCATTGTTCAGGTCCTCTGTGAGCTTCTCGTAGGCCGTCAGGCGCCGCACCGGCTGCGTCCCATCCTCCCCCGCGGCACTGTCGTTGGGTAACGAGCGCTCACTGGTGGTGGTGGCAGTGGAAACGGTTGAGGGCTGTTCCGCGCTTGCATGGTGCCCTCTCTTGTCGGCGGACGACATAACGCTGGGTTGTTCCCATCAAGTCCTCAGTGGGAGAGGATTGGGCATGGCGTCAGCATGACAGAGCGGCCCAATGGTTAAGACGATGACAGTTACTGATGATGATGATGTCGTAACCTGAGATGCTACATCATTCTGCCAGAGAGATGAGAAAAGATGATTGAGACAAGATAAGACCAGGAAGGCATAAATGGCGGTGATAAAAAGGAAGATTACCACTGCAGGATTGAAAGTGTACAATAACGAAACCTGACCCATCACATGTGGAGAATCTGATAAAACCCCCATAAATCCAACACACACACGCAACCACAGGTGGCGTTTCCATTTCCTGGCTGAAAGTGTGAATGATGACTAGTTTGAACATGTACATATGCATGTGCCTACCGGGTCCATGTACATGCATGCGTAATTGTAGGACTACTTCTTTCCTTCTTCAGTTTGACCTGTTTGTTAAGACCAAGCCATAAAATTGAGGGCAATCTCAAAGATACATGTACAAGCTCAAAGGTCACATTCCGTTTGAGGCGATAACAAGGTTGCTAAAATGGAAGTTTATGATGGCATTTCTTTCCCCTCCCCCCTTTTCAGCGTCTTTATCCCTCCCCAATCCATGTCAAAGGTGGACAAATGTACAGAATCTGGTTCATCACCGAAAAGTTGAGGCAACAGCCCACAAAATGTTTAGGCTGCCCTCAAGCATTCATGCCAAAAGGTAATTTGAGCCCCCAAACCAGGCATTAATGACGTCAATGAACACTGAAATGCTACACCCGCACCATAAATTGCTTTTGAGGATGCAACTCTTAAGATCCCGAGTGTGGACCTTTTGACACTCCGGTGTAAAACAATCTTGGGTCGTCCATCCTCGTCTATTTTCTCGCAAGTCGGAACGCAAGTCATTTGTTTGTGAAACGGCCTAGGAAACCTAAACCCCCTTTCTTCATCAAACCTGCCAGCAAGTCAGAGCTTCACTGCATGAGACGGTTCAATTCCACTGGAATCTGTGCATTTTTTACGCTATCTTATCTCTGGATCAACTTTATGGAAGGTCTGGCCCGCCAGAACACCCCCTCCTCCCTTTGAACTGTCAGAAAAAAATAAAAGTGCCACATGTTTTCAGGACTAGGTCGGACTCGGGGTCATCCGAGTGCAACTGGGGAAGGAGAGCAAGGCACTCATGTGGGCCCTGAATGGGGTACTGTATTGGCCAGTGAACTAAGCTCAGATATCTGCATGCCTCAACATGCTTCAAATCAGACCGTGTAATGAAGCCTCGCGGCACATCCGAATGCACGCCCGTCTCCTCACAGATTTAAATGTACCATATTCTGCTATGACTTCAAGATGGGGGAAATAAAATTTAATTTCTACACAGTAACTACAACAAATATCATTCCAGGGAACACACATGAGATTCCACAATTCTTGGGATTACATCTGTATTAAATCTAATTGTCATTTTACATTTGGGCGATTCCATAAATTAGGGGTCCATTTTTCTTTGTATCCCTGTCACATCTGACGTACACGTACATGTACATGTATGACTTTGTAAGTTCAGAACACATTTTCTAATTTCCAAGAGTGATGAATTAATGCAAATTGCCCGCCAAACAAATAATAATAGTATGAAATCAACTCCCGTGATATGTCAAATAACAAAGGTCAGATGTAACTGGGACACAAAAATGTCACACTTTTGGACCCCTAATCTCTTGAATTACCCATTTACATAAAGGCATGGCACAGTTAGATGTACTTGCCCAGTGACAAAAGATGTTTTTAAAATTGTGCAATTCACATGTTGTATTTGTGATTCCATGCATGATTTTGGAGTTTATTTGGCAAGGCAGCTTTGCCCTGATCTACAGGGTTGATAAAGTTAACCTGTGCAGCTTTCACCTTGGTGTTATCATTTTCACAAAATGTTAGATGCCCGTGCACTGCGCAATAAATGGATGGCCACTGTGCACGAACATGTACGTGCACAGTTTCCAAACACATGTATTTCAATGACAGACACCCTGGCAACCAGAAGCCTCCAAATTTCTCTGAAGGTTAATGATGTCTTTAATCACTGGATTAAAAAAAATACAAATAAGCATGGACTTTTATTTT
This sequence comes from Acanthaster planci, assembly GCF_001949145.1. The sequence goes on along the minus strand of NW_019091390.1, from coordinate 821,779 downwards.
CTTAAAAATAACACGGCAACCTTCCACGACATTTAAATTTAGCGTGGTTCAGCTGAGCCACGGTTTAAGTGGAATGCTTGATGGATGCGGCTTAATTCAATTCTGAAGAGTAACTCTCGCCGGTGAAGACCTATTGTCATCCCTGCTCAATCAAGACACAATAACGTGAAGGAGGAAATTAATTTGCCTATAGGTAGTGCCGTGGAAACACTTGGAAAACATTACATTTATACTACATGTACTGTACATGATTACAAAGGTGTTTACGCGGGTAATGTACGAGTACATTTACCATACCTCTAGTTTGGACGGGTGGATTCAAAGCGCAATGCTGTTACTGGGTAATAGCAAGTACAATGTACAATCAAGAGGTGGCTTTAATGTGTTTAAATATTCTCCAGCTTGCAAGGATATTTCATCTGAGTGGTTCATGTTCAAGTTGTGCTACAACTCCTAAGGAAATCACCATGTTGCCTTTTGCACTGATGCCTCCTTACGTACAGGTGTCTCCCCTGATAAGGTTGCACTTGAGAGTGTTCTATCTTTTAAACGAAGCCTCCGGTAAAATTATTCAAATGAGAAAAGGATCCACAAAGAAGTTTAACATTTCAAGAACTACACGCATGTAATCACACACAGTCATTTCTGAGGGGCCACATGAAATGACTTCACAGGTACCGCTATGATGAAGTCCTTGTACATGTACACGTACATGTATGCTCATGTCTGCTTGTTTTTCACATTTTTTTTGTCAAACAAAAACAGAAAGACCTTTTTGTGGTTTGTATTTTTTATATTCTAATTCTCTGATAAAAAAGGATAAAGACTTGTTTCTTTTTTCAGCACGAGCTAGAGCCCGTTAGGACCGCCTTTACATGTAGGAATGAAATAATTGTCCCCAACTGTGAACACGACGCCGCCACGGGCTCATTGAGAAGCATCTTCTCCTTTGATATATTTTTCATTTCAGGTTAACAACGGTGACCTTTTTTGGTTTTCAAAACAATTAGACCACATGAAAAAAGGTAAAAATGACTGATATTGCTTTACTTCTAAACCCCCCCAAAAATAAACAAACAAAAAATGAAAAGCAATCAAAACAATCGTTTCTTGTTTCTTTAATTGAAACACAGAGATGAAACATAGAAAGTTGGGTTTTCTGTTTGATCCGACGCGTATGAAAAATAATTTCATCAACTGGTATATGAACATTAACAACATTCACATCAATTCAAACAGAGAGCCACATGCACATGTACATACCATGT